>JAXCHO010000767.1:0-58823 GCA_036630365.1 Acanthiza pusilla
TGTTCATCCCAGTGGATCCCAGTAACTCCCAGTGGCTCCCAGTGGACACCCAGGACCATCCCAGTTCATCCCAGTGGATCCCAGTAAGTCCCAGTGGCTCCCAGTGGACACCCAGGACCATCCCAGTTCATCCCAGTGAACATCAAGGACTTCCCAGTGGCTCCCAGTACCGTTCCAGTGGATCCCAGTTCATCCCAGTGGACATCTAAGACTTTCCGGTGGCTCCCAGTTCATCCCAGTTCATCCCAGTGACGTCCAGTACCATTCCAGTGGCTCCCAGTTCATCCCAGTGGATATCCAGGACCATCCCAGTTCATCCCAGTGGCTCCCAGTTCATCCCAGTGGATATCCAGGACCATCCCAGTGCTTTTCCAGTGACTTCTGATGGCTCCCAGTGACCTCCAGTGATCTCCCAGTCCATCCCAGTCCCTCCCAGTGCCCCCAAATCCTTTCCCAATCCCTCCCAGTCCTTCCCAGTCCCTTCCCAGTCCTTCCCAGTCTATCCAGTCCCATCCTAATCCCCTCTAGTTCACTCCCAGTCCCTCCCAGTCCTCTCTAATCCTCCCCCAATCCATTCCCAGTCCCTCCCAGTCTCTCCCAGTCCCTGCCAATCCCCTCCCAGTGCCCCCCAAATCCCCTCCCAGTTCCCTCCCAGTCCATCCCAGTTCCCTCTAATCCCCTCCCAGTCCCTCCCAGTCTCTCCCACTCCATCCCAATCCAAACCCAGTCTCTCCCAGTCCCTCCCAGTGCTCCCCAATTCCTCCCAGTCCCTCCTGGTGCCCTCCAAATCCCTTCCCAGTTCCCTCCCAGTCCCTCCCAGTCCCCCCCAAATCCTCTCCCAGTCTATCCCAGTGCCCTCCCAGTGCCCTCCAATCCCCTCCCAGTCCCTCTCAGTCCCTCCCAGTGCCCTCCCAGTACCCCCAATCCCTTCCCAGTTCCCCCAGTCCCTCCCAGTCCCTCCCAGTGCCCTTCCAGTCCATCCTAATCTCCTCCCAGTCCCTCCCAGTCCATCCCAGTCCCCCCCAAATCCACTCCCAGTCCATCCCAGTCCCTCCCAGTGCCCTCCCAGTCCTCCCCAAATCCCCTCCCAGTCCCTCCCAGTCTCTCCCAGTCCCTCCCAGTCCCTCCCAGTCCATCCCAATCCCCCCCAAATCCCCTCCCAGTCCCTCCCAGTCCCTCCCAGTGCCCTCCCAGTACCCCCAATCCCTTCCCAGTCCCCCAGTCCATCCCAGTCCCTCCCAGTGCCTTCCCAGTTGCTCCCCAAATCCCCCTCCAGTCTCTCCCAGTCCCTCCCAGTCCCTCCCAGTCCCCCCCAAATCCCCTCCCAGTCCCTCCCAGTCCATCCCAGTCCCTCCCAGTCCATCCCAATCCCCCCCAAATCCCCTCCCAGTCCATCCCAGTCCCTCCCAGTCCATCCCAATCCCCCCCAAATCCCCTCCCAGTCCCTCCCAGTCCATCCCAGTCCATCCCAGTCCCCCCCAAATCCCATCCGAGTCCCCTCTTATCCCCTCCCAGTCCCTCCCAGTTCGATCCCACTCCCTCCCAGTCCCTCCCACTCCCTCCCAGTCCCTCCCAGTCCATCCCAGTCCCCCCCAAATCCCCTCCCACTCCCTCCCAGTCTCTCCCAGTCCCTCCCAGCCCCTCCCAGTCCCTCCCAGTCCCTCCCAGTCCTCCCATGGACCTCCTCCAGTCCCTCCAGCTGCTAGCCAGGGACAACCTGTCCTTCTTCTCGCCGTCCCGCGCCACCTCGGCGACCTCGCGCCGTTTCTCCGACGCCTTCTCCGCCCTCCTCCGCCACGGCCGCCACCTGGGCCCCGCCCTGGCCCACCTCAGCCAGGTGGCTCCCAAATTCGACCTGGACGAAGCCACGCCCGGGAACGGCTACCGGAGCCTGATCCAGGTGGTCCTGGTGTGCCTGGACCGCGCCGTGGAGCGGAGCCGTTACGTGGCCTCGCACAGGAAAAGTATTTTTTTCCGCGCCGGGGCCAACGCGGCCGAAATCGAGGCCTTGGCGGCGGCGCTGGGGCAGCTGCGGGCGCTGCTGGTGCTGGCGGGGAGGATGGCCGAGCTGTCCAAGGCCGGACGGCTCTTCCCGGACGGAGAAAGGGCGGCAAAGGACCAGGAGGAGGAGGAGGAGGAGGAGGAGGAGGAGGAGGAAGGGATCAGCGCGGTGGTGCTGCGGGAATACAGCACCATGCACAACGGCTGCTTCTACGGGAGGTGCCTGGGCTTCCAGGTGAGCATCTGGGAATTTTGGGAATTTTGGGGAATTTTTTCGGACTTTTTTGTAAATTTTTTGGAGTTTTTTGTGAATTTTTTGGGAATTTTTTGTGATTTTTTGGGAATTTTTGTGTGAATTTTTTTGAATTTTTTGTGAATTTTTTTGGTTGGTTGATCTTTGCTTCGTTGGTCACCGGTTGGTCTTGGCTTGGTTCGTCTTGAGTTGACCATTGGTTGGTTGGTCTTGACCTCACTGACCATTGGTTGATCTTGGCTTTGTTGGTCTTGAGTTGACCATTGGTTTACTCTTGAGTTGACCGTTGGTTGGTTGGTCTTGACCATGATCATTGACCATTGGTTGGTCTTGAGTTGACCATTGGTTGGTCTTGGCTTGACCATTGGTTGGTCTTGAGTTGACCATTGGTTGGTCTTTGATTGACCATTGGGTGGTCTTTGACTGACCATTGGTTGGTCTTGCCTTGGTCACTCTTGCCTTGCCCATCGCTGTCCCTGCCCTCGCTGACCGTTGGGCGGCGCTGTCGGTGCTGCCGGGCAGTGGCCGAGCTGTCCGAGGCCGGACGGCTCTTCCCGGACGGAGAAAGGGCGGCAAAGGACCAGGAGGAGGAGGAGGAGGAGGAGGAGGAGGAGGAGGAAGGGATCAGCGCGGTGGTGCTGCGGGAATACAGCACCATGCACAACGGCTGCTTCTACGGGAGGTGCCTGGGCTTCCAGGTGAGCATCTGGGAATTTTGGGAATTTTGGGGAATTTTTTCGGACTTTTTTGTAAATTTTTTGGAGTTTTTTGTGAATTTTTTGGGAATTTTTTGTGATTTTTTGGGAATTTTTGTGTGAATTTTTTTGAATTTTTTGTGAATTTTTTTGGTTGGTTGATCTTTGCTTCGTTGGTCATCGGTTGGTCTTGGCTTGGTTCGTCTTGAGTTGACCATTGGTTGGTTGGTCTTGACCTCACTGACCATTGGTTGATCTTGGCTTTGTTGGTCTTGAGTTGACCATTGGTTTACTCTTGAGTTGACCGTTGGTTGGTTGGTCTTGACCATGATCATTGACCATTGGTTGGTCTTGAGTTGACCATTGGTTGGTCTTGAGTTGACCATTGGTTGGTCTTTGACTGACCATTGGTTGGTCTTGCCTTGGTCACTCGTGCCTTGCCCATCGCTGTCCCTGCCCTCGCTGACCGTTGGGCGGTGCTGTCGGTGCTGCCGGGCAGTGGCCGAGCTGTCCAAGGCCGGACGGCTCTTCCCGGACGGAGAAAGGACGGGAAGGGACGAGGAGGAGGAGGAGGAGGAGGAGGAGGAGGAGGAGGAGGAGGAAGGGATCAGCGCGGTGGTGCTGCGGGAATACAGCACCATGCACAACGGCTGCTTCTACGGGAGGTGCCTGGGCTTCCAGGTGAGCATCTGGGAATTTTGGGGATTTTTCGTGATTTTTTTGGAAATTTTCTGAATTTTTTTCGATAATGTTTTGGAATTTTTTAGGAATTTTTTGTGAATTTCTTGGATTTTTGGGGGATTTTTTGGGGATTTTTTGGTTAATTTTTTGGATTTTTTGTGAATTTTTTTTGAAATTTTATGGATTTTTTGGTGAATTTTTTGTGAATTTTTTAGGATTTTTTTGGTGATTTTTATTGAATTTTTTTTTATTTTTTAGGGTTTTTTGTGAATTTTTTGGAATTTTTTGTGAATTTTTTTGAATTTTTTGTGAATTTTTTTGGTTGGTTGATCTTAGCTTCGTTGGTCATCGGTTGGTCTTGAGCTGACCATTGGTTGGTTGGTCTTGACCTCACTGACCATTGGTTGGTTGGTCTTGACTTGGTTGGTCATTGCTGGTCTTGGATTGACCATTGGTTGGTCTTGGCTTTGTTGTCCATTGGTTTGTGAGCATCTCGGCAATCTTTGGATTTTTTTTGGAAATTTTCTGAATTTTTTTTTAAAAAATCGTGAATTTTTTTGGAATTTTTGTGAATTTTTAGGAATTTTTTGTGAATTTTTCTGAATTTTTTGTGATTGTTTCGGGATTTTTTGGTGAATTTTTTGGAATTTTTTGTGAATATTCTTGGTTGGTTGATTCTTGGCTTCATTGGTCATCGGTTGGTCTTGGGTTGACCATTGGTTGACCATTGGTTGGTCTTGAGTTGACCATTGGTTGACCATTGGTTGGTCTTGGCTTGACCATCGGTTGGTCTTGACCATTGGGTGGTTGGTCTTGGCTTCATTGGTCATTGGTCCATCTTGGCTTGATCATTGACTTGGTCTTGGCTTGACCATTGGTTGGTGTTGAGTTGACCATTGGTGGGTCTTGACCTCATTGACCATTGGTTGGTTAGTCTTGACTTGAGCTGACCATTGGTTGGTCATAGGTTGACCATTGGTTGGTCTTGGCTTGGTTGGTCTTGGCTTGACCATTGGTTGTTTGGTCTTGACTTGGTTGGTCATCAGTTGGTCTTGAATTGACCATTGGTTGGTCTTTGACTGACCATTGGTTGGTCTTGGCTTGGTTGGTCTTTGACTGACCATTGGTTGCTCTTGGCTTGGTCACTCTTGCCTTGCCCATCGCTGTCCCTGCCCTCGCTGACCGTTGGGCGGCGCTGTCGGTGCTGCCGGGCAGTGGCCGAGCTGTCCAAGGCCGGACGGCTCTTCCCGGACGGAGAAAGGGCGGCAAAGGACGAGGAGGACGAGGAGGAGGAGGAGGAGGAGGAGGAGGAGGAGGAGGAGGAGGAAGGGATCAGCGCGGTGGTGCTGCGGGAATACAGCACCATGCACAACGGCTGCTTCTACGGGAGGTGCCTGGGCTTCCAGGTGAGTGTCCGGGAGATTTTGGGAATTTTTTGGAAGTTTTCTGAATTTTTTTTTTTTTAGAATGTTCTGGATTTTTTTAGGAATTTTTTTTTATTTTTTGGGGATTTTTTTTGGATTTTTTCTGAATTTTTAGGATTTTTTGTGCATTTTTTTGGTTGGTTGATTCTTGGCTTCGTTGGTCATTGGTTGGTCTTGGCTTGACCATTGGTTGGTCTTGACCTCACTGACCATTGGTTGGTCTTGACTTGGTTGGTCATTGGTTGGTCTTGGATTGACCATTGGTTGGTCTTGGCTTTGTTGTCCATTGGTTTGTTGGTCTTTGGTTGACCATTGGGTTGGTCTTGACCATTGGTTGGTTGATCTTGGCTTGGTTGGTCTTGCCTTGACCATTGGTTGGTCTTGACCTCACTGACCATTGGTTGGTTGGTCTTACTTGGTTGGTCATCAGTTGGTCTTGGATTGACCATTGGTTGGTCTTGGCTTGACCATTGGTTGGTCTTGAGTTGACCATTGGTTGGTCTTGAGTTGACCATTGGTTGGTCTTTGACTGACCATTGGTTGGTCTTGGGTTGACCATTGGTTGGTCTTTGACTGACCATTGGTTGGTCTTGAGTTGACCATTGGTTGGTCTTGAGCTGACCATTGGTTGGTCTTGGGTTGACCATTGGTTGGTTGGTCTTGGCTTTGTTGACCATTGGGTTGGTCTTGACCATTGGTTGGTCTTGGCTTTGTTGGTCTTGGGTTGACCATTGGTTGGTCTTGGCTTGACCATTGGTTGGTCTTGACCATCGGTTGGTCTTGGCTTGACCATTGGTTGGTTGGTCTTGGCTTGGTTGGTCATTGGTCCATCTTGGCTTGACCATTGACTTGGTCTTGACCTCACTGACCATTGGTTAGTCTTGGCTTGGTTGGTCATCACTTGGTCTTGGGTTGACCATCGGTTGGTCTTGACCATCGGTTGGTTGGTCTTGACCTCACTGACCATTGGTTGGCCTTGGGTTGACCATTGGTTGGCCTTGACCTCGTTGACCCCTGCTGACCACAACAACCACAATGACCACAATGACTACCCCTGGCCTTTGATGACCACCACTGACCTTTGATGACCTTTGATGACCTTTGATGACCACCACTGACTTTCAATGAACTCTGCTGGCCACGATGACCACCACTGACCACCACTGACCCCTGATGACCCCTGATGATCACAATGACCACCACTGACCACAATGACCACCACTGACCACCACTGACCCCTGGTGACCCCTGATGACCACCACTGGCCCCTGATGACCACCACTGACCTTTGATGACCACCACTGACCCCTGATGACCCCTGATGATCACAATGACCACCATTGACCACCACTGACCCCTGGTGACCCCTGATGATCACAATGACCACCACTGACCACAATGACCACCACTGACCACCACTGGCCCCTGATGACCCCCACTGACCTTTGATGACCACCACTGACCACCACTGACCTTTGATGACCACCACTGACCCCTCCTGACCCCTCATGATCCCTATGGCCACCACTGACCACCACTGACCCTGCTGACCTTTGATGACCTTTGGTGATCACCACTAACCTTTGATGACCACCACTGACCACTGCTGACCCCTGATGACCACCACTGACCACCGCTGACCCCTGATGACCACCACTGACCTTTGATGACCACTACTGACCTTGGATGACCACCACTGACCCCAATGACCACAATGACCACCACTGACCCCAATGACCTTTGATGACCTTTGGTGACCTCCACTGACCCCTGATAACCACTGACGACCACCACTGAGCCCCACTGACCACGATGACCACCACTGACTTTCGATGACCACCACTGACCACCACTGACCTTTGATGACCCCTGATGGTCACAATGACCACCGCTGATCTTTGATGACCACCACTGACCACAATGGCTACCACTGACCTTTGATGACCTTTGATGACCTTTGGTGACCACCACTGACCCCTGATGACCCCTGATGATCACAATGACCACCATTGACCACAATGACCCCCACTGACCACCACTGACTTTTGATGACCACCACTGACCCCTGATGACCCTTGATGACCCCCGCTGACCCCTGATGACCCCCGCTGACCCCTGGTGACCCCGCTGACCGCACTGCCCGCTGTGTCCGCAGTTCGTGCCGTCGCTGCGGCCGTTCCTGCAGACGCTCGCCATCGGCCTCGTGTCCTTCGGCGAGAACTACCGCAGCCGTGACCCCGGCATCGGTCAGTCTGGGGACACTGCGGGGATTTCGGGCAATTTCGGGGGATTTTGGGCAATTTCGGGGGATTTTGGGCAATTTTGGGGGATTTTGGGCAGTTTTGGGGTCTCTGGGTGAATTTTGGGTCAATTTTGGGTGAATTTTGGGTCAATTTTGGGGTTCCTTCAGCGAGAACTACCGCAGCCGCGACCCCGGCATCGGTCAGTTTGGGGACATTTTGGGGGATTTCGGGCAATTTCGGGGGATTTTGGGCAATTTTGGGGTCTCTGGGTCAATTTTGGGTCAATTTTGGGTGAATTTTTGTTGAATTTTGGGTGGATTTTTGTTGAATTTTGGGTGGATTTTGGGGTGATTTGGGGTGTTTTTCAGGTAGATTTTTGGTGAATTTTGGGTGATTTTGGGTGAATTTTTGATGAATTTGGGGTGATTTTGGGTCAATTTTGGGTGAATTTTGGGGTTCCTTCGGCGAGAACCACCGCAGCCACGACCCCGGCATCGGTCAGTCTGGGGACACTGCGGGGGATTTCGGGCAATTTCGGGGGATTTTGGGCAATTTCGGGGGATTTTGGGCAATTTCGGGGGATTTTGGGCAGTTTTGGGGTCTCTGGGTGAATTTTGGGTCAATTTTGGGTGAATTTTTGGTGAATTTTGGGTGGATTTTGGGGTGATTTTGGGTGTTTTTTAGGTAGATTTTTTGTGAATTTTGGGTGATTTTGGCTGGATTTTGGGTGAATTTTTGATGAATTTGGGGTGATTTTGGGTTCGTTTTGGGTGAATTTTGGGGTTCCTTCAGTGAGAACTACCGCAGCCGCGACCCCGGCATTGGTCAGTCTGGGGACATTTCGGGGGATTTTGGGATTTTTGGGATCTCTGGGTGAATTTTGGGTCAATTTTGGGTGAATTTTGGGTCAATTTTGGGTCAATTTTGGGTGAATTTTGGGGTTCCTTCAGTGAGAACCACCGCAGCCGCGACCCTGGCATCGGTCAGTCTGGGGACACTGCGGGGGATTTCGGGCAATTTCGGGGGATTTCGGGCAGTTTTGGGGGATTTCGGGCAATTTTGGGGGATTTTGGTCAATTTTGGGGGATTTTGGTCAATTTTGGGGTCTCTGGGTGAATTTTTGGTGGATTTTGGGTGATTTTGGGGTGAATTTTGAGTGAATTTTTGGTGGATTTTTGTTGAATTTTGGGTGGATTTTGGGTGTTTTTTAGGTAGATTTTTGGTGAATTTTGGGTGATTTTGGCTGAATTTTGGGTGAATTTTTGATGAATTTGGGGTGATTTTGGGTTAATTTTGGGTCAATTTTGGGTGAATTTTGGGTCAATTTTGGGTCAATTTTGGGGTTCCTTCAGTGAGAACTACCGCAGCCACGACCCCGGCATCGGTCAGTCTGGGGACATTTCGGGGATTTTGGGCAATTTTGGGGTCTCTGGGTGAATTTTGGGTCAATTTTGGGTAGTTGGGTGAATTTTGGGTGGATTTTGGGGTCAATTTGGGGTCAATTTTGGGTCAATTTTGAATTGATTTGGGGGCATTTTCGGTTTTTTGGGGGGTTCTGGATTATTTTGGGGACTTTTGGTGAATTTTGGGTGATCTGGGGTGTTTTTTGGGTGGATTTTAGGTGGTTTTGGGGGAATTTTTGGGGTTTCTGGGTGGACTTTTGGATCTTTTTGGTGTTTCTGGGCGAATTTTTGGCGTTTCTGGGTGGATTTTTTTGAGTTTCTGGGTGATTTCGGGCTCCTGGGTTGAATTTTTGGGTGGATTTTGGGGTCCCAGGGTGAATTTTGGGGTTCCAGATTGGATTTCGGGCTGAGTTTTTGGATTTTCTGACAATTTTGGGTCCCAGGGGTGGCCGCAGGGTGAATTTTTGGAGTTTTTGGGTGGATTTTTGAGGTCCTGGAGTGAATTTTGGGGTTCCATGATGTTTTCAGGGTCCCAGCGTGGATTTTGGGTGAATTTTTGGGGTTTCTGGGTGCACTTTGGGATCTTTTTGGTGTTTCTGGGTGAATTCTTGATGTTTCTGGGTAGATTTTGGGTGAATTTTTGGCATTTCTGGGCGGATTTTGTGAGTTTCTGGATGAACTTTGTGGTTTCTGGGTGAATTTTGGGCTCCTGGGTTGAATTTCGGGGTGAATTTTTGGATTTTCTGACAATTTTTGTGTCCCGGGGTGGCTGCAGGGTGATTTTTTGGAGTTTCTGGGTGGATTTTTGAGGTTTTTGGGTGGATTTTGGGGTGGATTTTGGGGTTTCTGGGTGGATTTTGGGGTTCTCTGACAGTTTTGGAGTCCCAGGGTGGATTTTGGGTGAACTTCTGGAGTTTCTGGGTGGATTTTTTGAGTTTCTGGGTGGATTTTTGAGGTTTTTGGGTGGATTTTGAGGTGAATTTTTTTGATTTTCTGACAATTTTGGGCTCCTGGGTTGGATTTCGGGGTGAATTTTTGGATTTTCTGACAATTTTTGGGTCCCAGGGGTGGCTGCAGGGTGAATTTTTGGCATTTCTGGGTGGATTTTGGTAAGTTTTTTGGGTTTCTGGGTAAATTTTGGGCTCCCAGGTTGGATTTTGGGGTAAATTTTTGGATTTTCTGACAATTTTGGGTCCCAGGGGTGGCCGCAGGGTGAATTTTTTGAGTTTTTGGGTGGATTTTTGAGGTCCTGGAGTGAATTTTGGGGTTCCATGATGGTTTCAGGGTCCCAGCGTGGATTTTGGGTGAATTTTTGGGGTTTCTGGGTGGACTTTGGGATCTTTTTGGTGTTTCTGGGTGAATTCTTGATGTTTCTGGGTGGATTTTGGGTGAATTTTTGGCATTTCTGGGCGGATTTTGTGAGTTTCTGGATGAACTTTGTGGTTTCTGGGTGAATTTCGGGCTCCCAGGTTGGATTTTGGGGTAAATTTTGGGATTTTCTGATGTTTTTTGGTCCCAGGGGTGGCCGCAGGGTCTCTTTTCACGAGCGGCAAGTTCGCGCTGGACCCGGAGCTGCGCGGAGCCGAATTCGAGCGAATCACCCAAAACCTCGACGTGCACTTCTGGAAGAGCTTCTGGAACCTCACCGAGACCGAGCTGCTGGCGGTCAGAACCCAAAAAACCCAAAAAACCCAAAAAATGGGATCGGGACCCCAAAAAACCTCAAAAACCCCAAAATCCCCATTGAAATACACCAAACCCCCATTAAAATACACCAAAATCTCATTTTTTAAAACATTTTTGTGTTTTTTCTCTGATTTTTGGCTCTTTCCGCAGTCGGTGGCGTCACTCACAGCTGTCCAGGTGGGCGTGTGCCGCGCCCTGGGGGTTTGGGTGGGGATTCTTGGGGTTTTTGGGGGATTTTTTTGGGATTTTTGGTGTTTTTTGGTGTTTTTTGGTGTTTTTTGGGGTTTTCGGGTGGGATTTTTTCGAATTTTGGGTTTATTTTTTCGATTTTTGGGTTTATTTTTTCAATTTTTGGCTCTTTCCGCAGTCGGTGGCATCACTCACAGCTGTCCAGGTGGGCGTGTGCCGCGCCCTGGGGGTTTGGGGTGGGGATTTTTGGTGTTTTTTGGTGTTTTTTGGGTTTTCGGGTGGGATTTTTTCGATTTTTGGGTTTATTTTTTTGATTTTTGGGTTTATTTTTTTGATTTTTGGCTCTTTCCGCAGTCGGTGGCATCACTAACAGCTGTCCAGGTGGGCGTGTGCCGCGCCCTGGGGGTTTGGGTGGGGATTTTTGGGGATTTTTGGTGTTTTTTGGTGTTTTTTTGGGTTTTCGGGTGGGATTTTTTTGATTTTTGGGTTTATTTTTTTGATTTTTGGCTCTTTCTGCAGTCGGTGGCATCACTCACAGCCGTCCAGGTGGGCGTGTGCCGCGCCCTGGCCGTGCCCCCCGAGCCCCTGGAGCTGCCCCTGGCCAGGGACCCCTCCCAGAGTGTGACCATCGCCCCCCCCGGGGCTCACACAGGGCCTGGCCCTGTGCACCTGCGGCTGCTCTCCTACCACCTGCGCCAGGGACAGGTGAGGCCGAAAGAGAGGGAAAATCTGGGAGAAAATTGGGGAAAAAGTGGGGAAAAATCAAGCAAAAATTGGGGAAAAATTGGGGAGAAACTGAGCAAAAATTGGGAAAAAATTGAGCAAAAATCGGGAGAAATTTGGTGGGAAAATGGGTAAAAATTGGGGGGGGAATGGGTAAAAATTAGGGAAAAATGGGGAAAAAATGGGAAAAAATTGGTAAAAAGCTGAGAGAAAATCAGAAAAAATTGGGAAAATATTGGGAGAAAACTAGGAGAAAAATCGGAGATTTTGGGGGTTGGGGTCCCCTGTGTACCTGTGGCTGCTCTCCTACCACCTGCACCAGGGACAGGTGAGACGGGGAGAATTGGGGGAGAATTGGGGAGAAGTTGGGGAAAAGTTGGGGAAAAATTGGGGAAAAATTGGGAAAAATTGGGGAAAAATTGGGGAAAAATGGGGAAAAATTGGGGAGAAAAAGGGGAAAAAATTGGGAAAATATTGGGAAAATATTGAGCAAATATTGGGAAAAAAAAGGGAGAAAATTGGGGAGAAAATGGGGAAAAATTGGGAAAAAATTGAGCAAAAATTGGGGGAAAATTGGGAAAAAATGAGAAAAAATGCGCCAGGGACAGGTGAGGCCCCAATTTTTCCATTTCCCCCCATTTCCCCCTGGTTTTTCCCCATTTTTCCCCATTTTTTCCCATTTTCCCCCATTTTTCCCCAGTTTTCCGCATTTTTCCACATTTTTCTCCATTTTTTCTCCATTTTTTCCTCCGTTTTTCACCACATTTTCCCCCTCTTTTCCCCCATTTTTTCTCCCTTTTTCCCAATTTTTCACCAATTTTTCACCATTTTTTCCCCATTTCCCCCCCATTTTCCCTTATTTTTCCCCATTTTTTCCCCGTTTTTCCCCAATTTTTTTCCTCATTCCGCCCCTTTTTCCCCCATTTTCCCTCCAATTTTTCCCCCATTTTCCCCCCCATTTTCCCCCATTTTTTCCCATTTTTCCCCATTTTTCCCCATTTTTCCCAGTTTCCCCCCATTTTTTCTCCATCTTTCCACCAAAATTTTCTCTTTTTTTCCCCCATTTTTTCTCTGTTTCTCACCAATTTCCCCCCCATTTTTTCACCAAATTTTCCCCATTTTTCCCCCATTTTTTCACCAAATTTTCACCATTTTTTCCCCATTTTTTCCCATTTTTCCCCATTTTTCCCCCATTTTTTCCTCGCTTTTTCCTTATTTTTTCACCAAATTTTCACCATTTTTTCACCCATTTTCCCCCCCATTTTTCCCCATATTTTCCCCATTTTTTCCCCATTTTTCCCCATATTTTCCCCATTTTTTCCCCATTTTTCACCAAATTTTTACCATTTTTTCCCAAATTTTCCATTTTTTTCTCCATTCCCCAGGACAGCGCGGCCCTGCTGGCCCTGACCCGCCCCGACAGCACCCCCTGGACCCCCTCCCCATTTTCCTGGCGCCGGGGGCCTGCCCTGCCCCCCTCCCCAGGGCTGCTGCTGCATTTCCACGGCGGGGGCTTCGTGGCGCAGACCCCTCCCCATTTCCCCCATTTTTTCCCTTTTTTTCCCGTTTTCCCCCCCAATTTTCCCCCATTTTTCCCCGTTTTCCCCCCAATTTTTCCCCAAATTTTCCCAAATTTCCCCCAATTTTCCCCATTTTTTCCCATTTTTTCTCTCTTCCCCCCCCATTTCCCTCCATTTTTCCCCCATTTTTTCTCCATTTTTTCCTCGCTTTTTCCTTATTTTTTCACCAAATTTTCACCATTTTCCCCCCATTTTTCCCCCAATTTCCCCCAATTTTCCCCCATTTTTTCCCATTCCCCCCCAATTTTTCCCATTTCTCCTGTTTTTCCCCTCATTTCCCTCAATTTTCCCCCCATTTTTCCTCTGTTCCCCCCATCTTTTTCCCATTTTCCCCCCATTTTTCCTCCGTTTTTCACCAAATTTTCACCATTTTTTCACCCATTTTCCCCCCCAATTTTCCCATTTTGCCCCCCATTTTCCCCTATTTCTTCCCCATTTTTTCTCTGTTTTCCACCAAATTTTCACCATTTTTTCCACCAAATTTTCACCATTTTTTCACCGATTTTCATTAATTTCTCACCAATCTTTTCCATTTTTTCACCATTTTCTCCCCATTTTTCCCCATTTTTCAGGACAGCGCGGCCCTGCTGGCCCTGACCCGCCCCGACAGCACCCCCTGGGCCCCCTCCCCATTTTCCTGGCGCCGGGGGCCTGCCCTGCCCCCCTCGCCGGGGCTGCTGCTGCATTTCCACGGCGGGGGCTTCGTGGCGCAGACCTCGCGCTCGCACGAGCCTTACCTGCGCGGGTGGGCGCGCGACCTGGGGACCCCCATCCTCTCCGTGGACTACGCCCTGGCCCCCGAGGCTCCCTTCCCCCGCGCCCTCGAGGAGTGCTTCTATGCCTACTGCTGGGCCCTGAGGCACTGCCGCCTGCTGGGTGAGTCCCTGAAAAAATTTGGGGATTTTGGGGGAATTTGGGGGAGTTTGGGGAAAATTTGGGGTGGTTTGGGGTTGGAGTATTGGGATATGAAGGGGTTAAAGTGGGGAGGAAAGGGTTAAAAGTGGTGAGGAAGGGGTTAAAAGTGGGGAGGAAAGGGTTAAAAACCATTGGGAGGAATCCTGGAGAAAATCTGGAGGATTTGGGGGGGATTTGGGGTGTCTCTGGGTGGGTTTCTATGCTTACTGCTGGGCCCTGAGGCACTGCCACCTGCTGGGTGAGGCTGAAATAAAAAATTTCGGGTTTTTTGGGGGAATTTTGGGAAAATTTGGAAAAATTTGGGAGGTTTTGGAGCAGTTTGGGATCGGTATGTGGTGGTTTGGGAACTATGGGGTTGGTATGTGGGGATATGAAAGGGTTAAACTGGTGAGGAAAAGGTTAAAAGTGGTGAGGAAAGAGTTAAAAATCATTGGGAGGAGTCCTGGAGAAAATTTGGAGAAGATTTTGGGGGGATTTGGGGGGGTTTTGGGGGGTTTTGGTGGGATTTGGGGGGCATTTGGGAGTGCTTCTATGCCTACTGCTGGGCCCTGAGGCACTGCCGCCTGCTCGGTGAGTCCCCCAAAAAAATTTGGGAGAATTTGGGGGGTCCTGGAGAAAATTTGGGGGATTTTGGGGGGATTTGGGTGGGATTTGGGGGGCATTTGGGAGTGCTTCTATGCCTACTGCTGGGCCCTGAGGCACTGCCGCCTGCTGGGTGAGTCCCTGAAAAAATTTGGGAGAATTTGGGGGGTCCTGGAGAAAATTTGGGGGATTTTGGGGGGATTTGGGTGGGATTTGGGGGGCATTTGGGAGTGCTTCTATGCTTACTGCTGGGCCCTGAGGCACTGCCGCCTGCTGGGTGAGTCCCCGAAAAGATTTGGGAGAATTTGGGGGGTCCTGGAGAAAATTTGGGGGATTTGGGGAAAAATTTGGGGCATTTTGGGAGATTTCGAGTGGTGTATATGGGGATGTGAGAGAGTTATGGGGGTTAAAAGTGGTGAGGAAAGGGTTAAAAGCGGGGAGGAAAGGGTTAAAAATCACTGGGAGGAGTCCTGGAGAAAATTTGGAGGATTTTGGGGGGATTTGGGGGGATTTTGGGGGGATTTGGGTGGGTTTTGGGGGGTTTTGGGGGGATTTTGGGAGTGCTTCTATGCCTACTGCTGGGCCCTGCGGCACTGCCGCCTGCTCGGTGAGTCCCCCCAAAAAATTTGGGGTTTTGGGGAAAATTTTGGGGCATTTTGGGGGAGTTTGGGAGGTTTTGGGGGGTGTATGTGGGGATATATGGGGATATGAGGTAGTGGTAGGGGGTTAAAAGTGGTGAGGAAAGGGTTAAAAGGAATGGAGAAGGTCATGGGGGAGGTCGTGGAGAAAATTTTGGGGATTTTGGGAAAATTTGGGGGATTTTGGGGGGAAATTGGGATTGGTGTGTGGGGATATGAGTGGGTTAAAAGTGGCGAGGAAAGGGTTAAAAGTGGCGGGGGAGGTTCTGGAGAAAATTTTGGAGATTTTGGGAAAATTTGGGAGAATTTGGGGGAGTTTGGGGTCGGTATATGAGGATATGATGGAGTTAAATTGGTGAGGAAAGGGTTAAAGACATTTGGAGGGGTCCTGGAGAAAATCTGAAGGATTTTTTGGAAAATTTGGGGGATTTGGGGGGGATTTGGGGTCGGTGTATGGGGATATGAGAGAGTTAAAAGTGATAAGGGAAGGGTTAAAAAGCATTTGGAGGAGTCCCAGACAAAATTTGGAGGAGATTTTGGGGGGATTTGGGGGATTTTGGGGGGATTTGGGGGATTTTGGGGGGATTTGGGGTGTCTCTGGGTGGGTTTCTATGCCTACTGCTGGGCCCTGAGGCACTGCCGCCTGCTTGGTGAGTCCCCGAAAAAATTTGGGGTTTTTGGGAAAATTTGGGGTGGTTTGAGGAAAATTTGGGGTGGTTTGGGGTGGTTTGGGGTCGGTATGTGGTGGTTTGGGGTTGGAGTATTGGGATATGAAAGGGTTAAACTGGTGAGGAAAGGGTTAAAAGCGGTGAGGAAAGGGTTAAAAATCATTTGGAGGAGTCCTGGAGAAGATTTTGGGGGGATTTGGGTGGGTTTTGGGGGGTTTTGGGAGGGATTTTGGGAGTGCTTCTATGCTTACTGCTGGGCCCTGAGGCACTGCCGCCTGCTGGGTGAGGCTGAAAGAAAAAATTTGGGGATTTTTGGGGAAATTTTGGGAAATTTTGGGAGAGTTTTTGGGGGGAATTGAGGTGACTTGGGGGCAGTATGGGCTTGGTGTGAGGGTTACAAGTGGTGAGGAAAGGGTTAAAAGTGGGGAGGAAAGGGTTAAAAGTGGGGAGGAAAGGGTTAAGAATGGTATGGAGGGAGTCCTGGAGAAAATTTGGGGGATTTGGGGAAAAATTTGGGGCATTTTGGGAGATTTCGAGTGGTGTATATGGGGATGTGAGAGAGTTATGGGGGTTAAAAGTGGTGAGGAAAGGGTTAAAAGTGGTGAGGAAAGGGTTAAAAATCACTGGGAGGAGTCCTGGAGAAAATTTGGAGGATTTTGGGGGGATTTGGGGGGATTTTGGGGGATTTGGGTGGGTTTTGGGGGGTTTTGGGGGGATTTTGGGAGTGCTTCTATGCCTACTGCTGGGCCCTGCGGCACTGCCGCCTGCTCGGTGAGTCCCCCCAAAAAATTTGGGGTTTTGGGGAAAATTTTGGGGCATTTTGGGGGAGTTTGGGAGGTTTTGGGGGGTGTATGTGGGGATATATGGGGATATGAGGTAGTGGTAGGGGGTTAAAAGTGGCGAGGAAAGGGTTAAAAGTGGCGGGGGAGGTTGCGGAGAAGATTTTGGAGATTTTTGGGAAAATTTGGGGAATTTTGGGCGAGTTTGGGGTCAGTCTATGAGGATATGATGGAGTTAAATTGGTGAGGAAAGGGTTAAAAACCATTCCGGGGGGGGGTCCTGGAGAAAATCTGAAGGATTTTTGGGAAAATTTGGGGGATTTTGGGGGGATTTGGGGTCGGTGTATGGGGATATGAGAGAGTTAAAAGTGGTAAGGGAAGGGTTAAAAAGCATTTGGAGGAGTCCCAGGCAAAATTTGGAGGAGATTTTGGGGGGATTTGGGGGATTTTGGGGGATTTGGGGGATTTTGGGGGGATTTGGGGTGTCTCTGGGTGGGTTTCTATGCCTACTGCTGGGCCCTGAGGCACTGCCGCCTGCTTGGTGAGTCCCCGAAAAAATTTGGGGTTTTGGGAAAATTTGGGGTGGTTTGAGGAAAATTTGGGGTGGTTTGGGGTGGTTTGGGGTCGGTATGTGGTGGTTTGGGGTTGGAGTATTGGGATATGAAAGGGTTAAACTGGTGAGGAAAAGGTTAAAAGCGGTGAGGAAAGGGTTAAGAATGGTATGGAGAGAGTCCTGGAGAAAATTTGGGGGATTTTGGGGAAAATTTGGGGGAGTTTGGAGACATTTGGGGTCAGTACTTTCCCCCCATTTTTCCCCTTTTTCCCCCCATTTTCCTCCCCATTTTTCCTCCATTTTTTCCCATTTCCCCCCCTATTTTTTCCCCAATTTTTTCCCCATTTTCCCCCCATTTCTCCCCTATTTTTCCCATTTTTCCCCATTTTTTCCCCATTTTCCCCCTATTTTTCCCCCTATTTTTTCCCATTTTCCCCCCATTTTTTCCCATTTTCCCCCCATTTTCCCCCCTATTTTTCCCTTCATTTTTCCCATTTTTACCATTTTACCCCCATTTTTTCCCTTTTTTTTCCCATTTTTTCCCATTTTCCCCCTATTTTTCCCCATTTTTTCCCCATTTTCTCCTGTTTTTTCCCCTATTTCCCCCCATTTTCCCCCCATTTTCTCCCCTATTTTCCCCCCCATTTTTTCCCTTTTTTCCCCATTTTTTCCCTTTTTCCCCCCATTTTCCCCCCTATTTTTCCCCCTGTTTTTTCCCATTTTCCCCCATCTTTTCCCCATTTTCCCCCCATTTCCCCCCCTATTTTCCCCCCTATTTTCCCCCCATTTTTTCCCATTTTCCCCCCATTTTTTTCCCTTTTTTCCCATTTTTTTTCCCATTTTTTCCCCACTTCCCCCCCTATTTTCCCCTCTATTTTCCCCCCTATTTCCCCCCCATTTTTTCCCCCATTTTCCCCATTTTTCCTCCCATTTTCCCCTATTTTTCCCCATTTTTTCCCCCCTTTTTTTCCCCACTTTCCCCCCATTTTTTTCCCATTTTTCCCCAATTTTACCCCTTACATTTTCCCTCTCATTTCTATTTTTCCCTCTTTTTTTTTTTTCCCAATTTTCCCCCATTTTCCCCCATTTTTCCTCCCATTTTCCCCCATTTTTTCCCCATTTTCCCCCCATTTTTTCCCCAATTTTCCCCCAACTTTACCCGTTACATTTTCCCATTTTCCCCCCATTTCTCCCCTATTTTTCCCATTTTCCCCCCATTTTTTCCCCATTTCCCCCCCATTTTCCCCCCATTTTTCCCCCTATTTTTTCCCATTTCCCCCCTTTTTTTCCCCCATTTTCCCCCTTTTTTTCCCCCATTTTTTCCCATTTTCCCCCCATTTCTCTCCTATTTTTCTCCCCATTTTTCCCCCATTTTCCCCCCTTTCCCCCCCATTTTCCCCCCATTTTTCCCCATTTTCCCCCCATTTTTTTCCCATTTTCCCCCCTATTTTCCCCCTATTTTTCCCCATTTTTTCCCTTTTTCCCCCCATTTTTTTCCCTTTTTTTTCCCATATTTTCCCATTTTCCCCCCATTTTTTCCCCATTTTCCCCCATTTTCCCCCATTTCCCCCCCCATTTTTCCCCACTTTCTCCCAATTTTCCCCACATTTTCCCCCAATTTTCCCCATATTTTTTCCCATTTTCCCCCCATTTTCCCCCATTTTCCCCCCAATTTTCCCCCAAATTTCCCCAATTCCCCCCATTTCTCCCCGCAGGCTCCACGGCGGAGCGCGTGTGCCTGGCGGGTGACAGCGCGGGTGGCAATCTGTGCCTGGGCGTGTCCCTGCGCGCGGTGGCCGCGGGCGTGCGCGTCCCCCAGGGCGTGCTGGCCGCGTACCCCGTGACCCTGGTGCGCGCCGCCGCGTCCCCCAGCCGCCTGCTCACCCTGCTCGACCCCCTGCTGCCCCTCGGGGTCCTCTGCCAGTGCCTGGGGGCCTACGCCGGTGAGGGGACACTTGGGGACATCGGGGACATTGGGGACATCGGGGCTGTTTGGGGTTTTGGGGGCGTTGGGGTGTTGGGGACATTGGGGGTGTTTGGGACACTGGGGACATTGTGGCCCTGCTGCCCCTCGGCGTGCTCTGCCAGTGCCTGGGGGCCTACGCGGGTGAGGGGACACTTGGGGACATTGGGGACGTTGGGGACATCGGGGACATCGGGAAAAAATGGGAAAAAAACGGAAAAAATTGGGGGAAGTTAGGGAAAAAATGGCGTTGGGGACATTGGGGATATTGGGAAAAAATGGTGGCATTGGAGACATTGGGGACATTGAGGACACTGGAGGTATTGGGGACATCGGGGACTTTGGGGACATCGGGGGCATTGGGGACATTGGGGACATTGGGGACATTGAGGACATTGGGGAAAATGGCGGCATTGGGGACATAGAGGGAACTGGGGACTTTGGGGACATTGGGAACATTGTGGGGATTGAGGACACTGGGGACACTGGGGACATTGGGGACATTGAGGACATTGGGTAAAAAATGGGGGAAAATGGGAAAAATGGCATTGGGGACATTGGGGACATTGAGGAAAACTACTGGGGAATTTGGGGACAAACGGGCAGAGTGGCCCTGGTGACCCTGGTGCGCCGCCGCGTCCCCCAGCCGCCTGCTCACCCTGCTCGACCCCCTGCTGCCCCTCGGGGTCCTCTGCCAGTGCCTGGGGGCCTACGCCGGTGAGGGGACATTGGGGACATTGGGGACATTGGGGACATTGGGGACATTGGGGACATTGGGGGTGTTTGGGACATTGGGGACACTGTGGCCCTGCTGCCCCTCGGGGTCCTCTGCCAGTGCCTGGGGGCCTACGCGGGTGAGGGGACACTGGGGACATCGGGGACATTGGGGACATTGGGGGTGTTTGGGACATTGGGGACACAGTGACCCTGCTGCCCCTCGGCGTGCTCTGCCAGTGCCTGGGGGCCTACGCGGGTGAGGGGACACTTGGGGACATTGGGGACATTGGGGACATTGGGGGCATTGGGGACATTGGGAAAAAATTGGAAAAAAAAGGGCAAAAAAGGAAAAAAATTGGGGGAAGTTAGGGAAAAAATGGTGTTGGGGACATGGGCGACATTGGAGCCATTGGGGACATTGGGAACGTTGTGGGCATTGGGGACATTGGGGACATTGAGGACATTGGGGACACTGGAGGTATTGGGGACATTGGGGACATTGGGGACATTGGGGACATTTGGGGTGTTTGGGACATTGAGGTCATTGGGGTCATTGAGGTCATTGGGGACGTTGAGGTCATTGGGGACATTGGGAAAAAAATGGGAAAAAATTGGGGAAAATGGGGTTGGGGACATTGGGGACATTGGGGACACTGGAGGTATTGGGGACATTGGGGACATTGGGGACATTGGGTTAAAAATGGGGGAAAATGGGAAAAATGACATTGGGGACATTGGGGTCATTGGGGATGTTGGGGACCCTGGGAGGATTGGGGACATTGAGGTCACTGGGGACATTAGGGACATTGGGGACATTGGGGACACATTGGGGACATTGGGGACATTGAGGAAAACTGGGGGCATTTGGGGACAAATGGGCAGAGTGGCCCTGGTGACCCTGGTGCGCCGCCGCGTCCCCCAGCCGCCTGCTCACCCTGCTCGACCCCCTGCTGCCCCTCGGCGTGCTCTGCCAGTGCCTGGGGGCCTACGCCGGTGAGGGGACACTTGGGGACATTGGGGACATTGGGGACATCGGGGGTGTTTGGGGTTTTGGGGGCGTTGGGGGCATTGGGGACATTGGGGGTGTTTGGGACACTGGGGACATTGTGGCCCTGCTGCCCCTCGGCGTGCTCTGCCAGTGCCTGGGGGCCTACGCAGGTCAGGGGACACTTGGGGACACTGGGGACATTGGGGACATTGGGGGCGTTGGGGACATAGGGGAAAAAATTGGAAAAAAAACGGAAAAAAAGGAAAAAATTTGGGGGAAATTGGGAAAAAATGACATTGGGGACATCGGGAAATTGGAGTTATTGGGGACATTGGGAACGTTGTGGGCATTGGGGACATTGGGGACATTGAGGACATTGGGGACACTGGAGGTATTGGGGACATTGGGGACATTGGGGACATTGGGGACATTGGGGACATTGGGGACATTTGGGGTGTTTGGGACATTGAGGTCATTGGGGTCATTGAGGTCATTGGGGACATTGGGAAAAAAATGGGAAAAAATTGGGGAAAATGGGGTTGGGGACATTAGGGACATTGGGGACACTGGAGGTATTGGGGACATTTGGGACATTGGGGACAATTGGGGACAATGGGAACATTGAGTTAAAAATGGGGGAAGATGGGAAAAATTACATTGGGGACATTGAGGACATTGGGGACATTGGGGGCATTGGGGACATTGGGGACATTGGGTTAAAAATGGGGGAAAATGGGAAAAATGACATTGGGGACATTGTGGCCATTGGGGATGTTGGGGACCCTGGGAGGATTGGGGACATTGAGGTCACTGGGGATATTGGGGACACTGGGGACATTGGGGACATTGGGGACATTGGGGGGGTTGGGGACATCGGGAAGAAAACAGGAAAAAATTGGGGAAAATTGGGAAAAATGGCACTGGGGACATTGGGGACACTGTGGCCCTGCTGCCCTTCGGCGTGCCTGGGGGCCTACGCGGGTGAGGGGACATTGGGGACATTGGGGACACTGAAAAAAATTGGAAAAAAAAGGGCAAAAAACGGAAAAAATTGGGGGAAGTTAGGGAAAAAATGGCGTTGGGGACATTGGGAAAAAATGGCGGCATTGGAGACATTGGGGACATTGAGGACACTGGAGGTATTGGGGACATCGGGGACTTTGGAGCCATTGGGGACATTGGGGATAATGGGGACATTGGGTAAAAAATGGCGGAAATTGGGGAAAAATGGGAAAAATGGCATTGGGGACATGGGGGACATTGGAGCCATTGGGGACATTGGGGGTACTGGGGACACTGGGGTCATTGGGGACATTGAGGACCCTGGGGACATTGGGGACACTGGCGGTATTGGGGACACTGGGGACACTGGGGACACTGGGGACATTGGGGACATTGGGGACATTAGGGACATTGGGGACATTGGGGACACTGGGGACACTGGGGACACTGGGGACATTGGGGACATTGGGGACACTGGGGACACTGGGGACACTGGGGACATTGGGGACATTGGAGCCATTAGTGACATTGGGGACATTGAGAAAAAAATCAGAAAAAATTGGGGAAAATGGGGTTGGGGACATTGGGGACATTGGGGACATTGAGTTAAAAATGGAGGAAAATGGGAAAAATGACATTGGGGACATTGGGGACATTGGGGACATTGGGGACATTGAGTTAAAATTGGGGGAAAATGGGAAAAATTACACTGGGGACATTGGGGACACTGGGGACATTGGGAGGATTTTGGGGCAGATTTGGGGGGAATTTTTTTTTATTTTGGGGTGAATTTGGGAGAATTTTTTTTTATTTTGGGGTGAATTTGGGAGGATTATTTTTGGAATTTGGGACAGATTTGGTGGTAATTCTTTTTTTATTTTGGGACAGACTTGGGGATATTTTTCCCAATTTTGGGGGGATTTTTTTTGGGGATTTTGGGCCAAATTTTGGGGAATTTTTGGGCAGATTTTTTGGCGAATTTGGGTAGAATCTGCTGCCATTTCGGTGTCCCCCACCCCAATTTTTGTCACTTTTCAGGCACTTCCGGCGAGGGGTCGCCGCCCCCTCCCCCCCCCGAGGCGCCCTGGGGGGAGGGGCTCCTCCTGCGGGGGCTGCGGGGGGGGGCGGCCTGGCTGGGGGGGCTCCTCCGGGGGAGACCCCACCCCAAAACAGGTGAGGGGCGCCGGAAATGGGGAGGGGTCCCAAAAAATGGGGAGGGGTCCCAAAAAAATGTGGGGGAGGGGCAAAGAATTGGGGGGGAAAAAATTGGGGGGAGGGGCAAAAAAAATTGGGGGAGGGGTCCCAAAAATTGGGGAGGGGCAACAAAAATTGGGGATAAAAAAATTGGGGGAGGGGTCCCAAAAAAATGTAGGGGAGGGGCAAAAAAATGGGGGAGGGGCAAAAAAAATTGGGGGAGGGGTCCCAAAAATTGGGGATTTTTCGGGGAATTTTTTTTTTTGCATTTCGCCTCAATTTTCCCATCAATTTTTGGGGATATTTTTTTAAAATTTCGCCTCGATTTTTCCATCAATTTTTTTTGGATTTTTTTTTTTTTTTAATTTCCATCGATTTTATTTTTGTTTTTTTTTTATAAATTTCACCTCAATTTTCCCGTCAATTTTTGGGGATATTTTTTTTAAAAATTTCACCTCGATTTTTCCATCCATTTTTTGGTGTTTTTTTTTTTAAATTTCCATCGATTTTATTTTGTTTTTTTTTTTTAAATAAATTTCACCTCAATTTTCCCCCTTTTTTTCCAGCCTCCTCCCCCAACGCCGGGGAGGGCTCAGACTCCGAGGACCCCCCCGAGGACCCCCCCGAGGACCCCCCCGAGGAGCCGCCGCGGTTTTTGGGGTACCCCGAGGGGTTCCGCCCCCTGCGGAGCGCGGGACCCCCGGCCAGGTTCGGGGTGCCCCCCCCGGGCCCCGCCCGCGACCCTTTCATGTCACCCCTGCTGGCCCCCGACGCCATGCTGGGGGGGCTGCCCCCCGTGCACTTCGTGGTGAGTGAGTGAGTGACCCCTCCCCAAAAAAATTCCAAAAAACCCCGAATTCCTAAAAAAAATTTAAAAAAAATCTGAAATTCCCCCAAAAAATCCGAATTTTCCCCGAAAAAATCCAAAATTTCTGTGAAAAAATCCAAAATTTCCCTGAAAAAATCTGAAATTTCTGCGAAAAAATCCAAAATTTCTGCGAAAAAATGCGAAATTTCTGCGAAAAAATCTGAAATTCCTGGGAAAAAATCCAAAATTCCTGTGAAAAAATGCGGGATCTCCCTGAAAATTGGGGACCCCAAAGAGCCCCGGGAGCTTTCGTGTCACCCCTGCTGGGGGGGCTGCCCCCCGTGCACTTCGTGGTGAGTGAGTGAGTGACCCCTCCCCAAAAAAATTCCAAAAAACCCCGAATTTCCCCGAAAAATTCGAAGTTCCTGCGAAAAAATCCAAAATTTCTGAGAAAAAATCCAAAATTCCTGAAAAAAAATGCGGGATTCCTGCGAAAAAGTCCAAAATTTCTATGAAAAAATAGGAAATTTCTGTGAAAATCGGAAATTTCCGTGAAAATCGGAAATTTCCGGGAAAAAATCTGAAATTTCTGTGAGAAAAAGTGAAATTTCTGTGAAAAAATCCAAAATTTCTGCGAAAAAATCCAAGATTCCTGCGAAAAATGACAGGATTTCTAAAAAAAAAAAACCCAAAAAAAGCACCCAAAAATGTTGCAAATTCACCCAAAATGGCCCCAAAAACGTCCTTGAAAGAGCTCAGGGAGCCCCCCCAAAAAAATCCCAAAATTTCCCCCAAAAAATCCTGAAATTTTGCCAAAAAATCCCCGAAAATTGGGGACCCCAAGAGTGACCCCAACCAGCCCCGGGAGCTGCCCCCCGAGCACTTCGTGGTGAGTGAGTGACCCCTCCCCAAAAAAATCCAAAATTCCCAAAATTCGGGAAAAAAAAAAAAAGAAATTCCCGAAAAAATTTGAAATTTTCCCCAAAAAATCCAGAATTTCTGCGAAAAAATCCAGAATTTCTGCGAAAAAATCCAAAATTCCTGCGAAAAAATCAAAACTTCCCACGAAAATATCCGAAATTCCTAGAAACATCCGAAATTCTGCCGAAAATGTCTAAAATTCCTGAAAAAATCTGAAATTCCTGAAAAAATCTGAAATTCCTGAAAAAATCCAAAATTTCCCTGAAAAGGTCTGAAATTCCTGCAAGAAATGAAGGGATTTCTAAAAAAAAAAAAAAAAAAAAAAAAAAAAAAGCACCCAAAACAGCCCCCAAAAAATCCTAAAGTTTCCCCAAAAAAATCCTAAAATTTCCCCTAAAAAATCCGAAAATTTCACCCCAAAAAATCCTGAAATTTCACCAAAAAATCCCCCAAAAATTGGGGACCTCAAAGAGCCCCGGGAGCTTTCGTGTCACCCCTGCTGGGGGGGCTGCCCCCGTGCACTTCGTGGTGAGTGAGTGACCCCTCCCCAAAAAAATCCCAAAAATCTGAAATTCAAAAAAAACCCCAAAATTTTCCCCAAAAAAATCCGAAATTCCTGCGAAAAAATCCAAAATTTATGCCAAAAAATGCGGGATTCCTGCGAAAAAATGTGAAGTTCCTGGGAAAAAAAATTGGAAATGCCTGCGAAAAATCCAAAATTTAAAAAAAAAAAAAAAAATCTGCAATTTCTAGGAAAAACCCCGAAATTCCTGGAAAAGATCCGGAATTTCTGCCGAGAAAAGCGAAATTCCTGTGAAAAAATCTGAAATTCCAAAAAAAAAATCTGAAGTTCTTGCAAAAAAATCCAAAATTCCTGCGAAAAAATCTGAAATTCCAAAAAGGGATTCTTTTGAAAAAATCCGAAATTCTTGAAAAAAGCCGAAATTTCCCTGAAAAAATATGAAATTTCTGCGAAAAAATCCAAAATTTCTGCGAAAAAATGTGGGATTCCTGCGAAAAAGTCCAAAATTTCTATGAAAAAATAGGAAATTTCTGTGGAAATCGGAAATTTCCCCGAAAAAATCCAAAATTTCTGTGAAAAAATCCAAAATTTCCCTGAAAAAATCCAAAATTTCCCTGAAAAAATCCAAAATTTCCCTGAAAAAATCTGAAATTCCTGCGAAAAAATCCAAAATTGCTGCGAAAAAATGTGAAATTTCTGTGAAAAAATCTGAAATTTCTACGAAAAAAAAGCGAAATTCCTGCAAAGAAATCCAAAATTCCTGTGGAAAAAAATCTGAAATTGCTGAAAAAAACCCCAAAATTTCTGTGAAAAAATCCAAAATTCCTGCAAAAAATAAGCGAAAATCCCAAAATTTCCATTTTTCCCCCAGGCCTGCGTGCTGGACCTGATGCTGGACGACTCAGTGGCCCCAAATCCCCAAAATCTCCCCAAAATCCCCCAAAATTCCCCCATAGCCCCCTGTAACTGACCCCAAATCACCCCAAAATGACCCAAATTTCCCCAAATTTCCCCAAAAATCCCCAAAATCCCATTTTTCCCCCCAGGCCTGCGCTCTGGACCCGATGCTGGACGACTCGGTGGCCCCGAATTCCACTTTAAACCCCCCAAAATCCCCCCAAATTCCCCCATTTCCCCCCATAACCATATACAAAATGACCCCAAAATGACGCAAAAAACCCAAAAAAATCCCAAAAAAACCCCAAAATCACCCCAAAAATCCCATTTTTTTCCCCCCAGGCCTGCGTGCTGGACCCGATGCTGGACCATTCGGTGGCCCTGAATCCCCAAAAATTCCACTTTTAACCCCCAAATCTCGCTATAGCTCCCCATAACTCTATACAAAATAACTCCAAAATGACCAAAAATGACCGAAAAACCCCAAAAATCCCCAAAAAACCCCAAAAAAATCCCAATTTCTCCCAATTTTCCCCCCAGGCCTGCGCGCTGGACCCGATGCTGGACGACTTGGTGGCCCCAAATCCCCAAAATCTTCCCCAAATTCCACTATAGCTCCCCAAATCCCCCCATAACCCTATACAAAATGACCCCAAAACCCCCCAAAAAGACCCAAATTTCCCCAAAATCACCCCAATTTCTCCCATTTTCCCCCAGGCCTGCGCGCTGGACCCGATGCTGGACGACTGAATCCCCAAAATCTCTCCAAAATCCCCCAAAATTCCCCCATATCCCCCCAGAACCCCATACAAAATGACCCCAAAATGACCGAAAATGACCCAAATTTCCCCAAAAATCCCAAAAAAAATCCCAATTTCTCCCAATTTTCCCCCAGGCCTGCGCGCTGGACGACTCGGTGGCCCCGAATCCCCAAAATCCCCCCAAAACCCCCCAAAATTCCCCCATAGCCCCCTATAACTGACCCCAAATCACCCCAAAATGACCCAAAAAACCCCAAATTTCCCCAAAAATCCCATTTTTTCCCCCCAGGCCTGCGCGCTGGACCCGATGCTGGATGATTCAGTGGCCCCAAATCCTTTTAAAACTCCCCAAAATCTCCCCCAAATTCCCCTATAGCTCACCATAACTGACCCCAAATCACCCCAAAATGACCCAAAAACCCCAAAAAATCCCCAAATCACCCCAAAATTCCTGATTTTCCCCCACGCCTGTGCCCTGGACCCGATGCTGGATGATTCAGTGGCCCTAAACCCCCCAAAATCCCCCCAAAACCCCCCAAAATTCCCCTATAGCTCCCTATAACTGACCCCAAATCACCCCAAAATGACCCAAAAAACCCAAATTTCCCCAAAAATCCCCAAAAATCCCATTTTTTTCCCCCCAGGCCTGCGCCCTGGACCCGATGCTGGACGACTCGGTGGCCCTGGCCCGGCGGCTCCGCGCCCTGGGCCGCCCCGTGAGCCTGACGGTGGTCCCGGGGGTCCCGCACGGCTTCCTCAGCCTCGCCCCCCTGAGCCCCGAGTGCCGCCGCGCCGGGGGGCTCTGCTCCCAAATCCTGCGGGGGGTCCTCGAGGGGACCCCCGTCAGCCCCCCCAGGCTGAGTCTGGGGGCGCTGGGGGTCTTTGGGGGCGCCAGGAGGGAGAGTTTGGGGCTGGGGGTCCCGGGGAGCTCCAGGAGGGAGAGTTTGGGGCTGGGGGCTGCGAATTTGGGGGTCCCGGGGGGGTCCAGGAGGGAGAGTTTAGCCCTGGGGGGCACCAGGAGGGAAAGTTTGGGTCTGGGGGCTGCAAATTTGGGTCTGGGGGCTTCAAATTTGGGGCTGGGGGGTTCCAGGAGGGAGAGTTTAGCCCTGGGGGGCTCAAGGAGGGAGAGTTTGGGTCTGGGGGCTTCAAATTTGGGGGTCCCGGGGGGCTCCAGGAGGGAGAGTTTGGTCCTGGGGGTCTCAAATTTGGGTCTGGGGGGTTCCAGGAGGGAAAGTTTGGCCCTCGGGGGTTCAAATTTGGGTCTGGGGGCTTCAAATTTGGGTCTGGGGGGTTCCAGGAGGGAAAGTTTAGCCCTGGGGGTCTCCAATTTGGGGAATTTTGGGGGGTCCAGGAGGGAAAGTTTGGTTTTGGGGGTCCCAAGGAGGGAGAGTTTGGGTCTGGGGGCTTCAAATTTGGGTCTGGGGGCTTCAAATTTGGGTCTGGGGGTCCCAAGAAGGGAAAGTTTAGCCCTGGGGGGCTCCAGTTTTGGGTCTGGGGGCTTCAGGAGGGAAAGTTTGGCCCCGGGGGGCTCCAATTTGGGGAATTTTGGGGGGTCCAGGAGGGAGAGTTTGGCCCTGGGGGGCTCCAGTTTTGGGTCTGGGGTCTCCAGGAGGGAAAGTTTTGGGGTCCCGAGGAGGGAGAGTTCAGCTTTTGGGTCTGGGGGCTCCAATTTGGGGTCGGGGGTCGCGAGGAGGGAGAATTTTGGGGTCTCCAGGAGGGAGAGTTTGGGTCTGGGGGTGCCGAGGAGGGAAAATTTGGGGTCTGGGGGCTCCGATTTTGGGTCTGGGGTCCCCAAGAGGGAAAATTTGGGGTCTGGGGTCCCCAGTTTGGGGTCTGGGGGCTCCGATTTAGGGTCTGGGGGCTCCAATTTGGGGTCTGGGGGCTCCGATTTAGGGTCGGGGGTCTCCAGGAGGGAAAATTTGGGGTCTGGGGTCTCAGATTTTGGGTCTGGGGTCTCAGATTTTGGGTCTGGGGTCGCGGATTTTGGGTCTGGGGTCCCCGATTTGGGTCTGGGGGCTCCGGAGGTCTCCGGGAGAGGAAATTTGGGGTCTGGGGTCTCCAATTTGGGGTCTGGGGTCTCAGATTTTGGGTCTGGGGGCTCCAATTCGGGGGTCCCAAAAATGGAAAATTTGGGGGAATTTGGGGGGTCCGCGACCCCCGAATTGGGGAGTTTTGGGGGGGCTGAGACCCCCGAATTGGGGACCCCGAGACCCCCGAATTTGGGGAGTTTTGGGGGGGCTGAGACCCCCGAATTGGGGAGCGCGCGACCCCCGAATTTGGGGAGTTTGGGGAATTTGGGGGGGGGTCCCGCCCCCGCCCCCCCCCGCCGCCGCAGTGGCCCCGCGGGGCGCGAGGTTGGCTCGTGAGACCCCTCCCCTAATTAGCTGGGGGCGCTAATTGGGACCCCTCCCCTAATTAGCTGGGGGCGCTAATTGGGACCCCTCCCCTAATTGAGACCCCTCCCCTAATTGAGACCCCTCCCCTAATTAACCCGGGACGCTAATTGAGACCCCTCCCCTAATTAACCCAGGCCGCTAATTGAGACCCCTCCCCTAATTAACCCGTGCCGCTAATTGG
This sequence comes from Acanthiza pusilla, assembly GCA_036630365.1. Lineage (NCBI taxonomy): Eukaryota > Metazoa > Chordata > Aves > Passeriformes > Acanthizidae > Acanthiza > Acanthiza pusilla. The sequence goes on from JAXCHO010000767.1 coordinate 29,365, forward strand.
GACCCCTCCCCTAATTAACGATCCAAGTGAAGCCCCCTCCCCTAATTGAGACCCCTCCCCTAATTAACTCGGGCAGCTAATTGATACCCTTCCCCTAATTGAGACCCCTCCCCTAATTGAGACCCCTCCCCTAATTAACCCGTGCCGCTAATTGAGACCCCTCCCCTAATTAGCTCGGGACGCTAATTGAGACCCCTCCCCTAATTAACTCGCGCCGCTGATTGAGACCCCTCCCCTAATTAACGATCCAAGTGAAGCCCCCTCCCCTAATTGAGACCCCTCCCCTAATTAAGACCACTCCCCAAATTAATCTTTCTAATGAAGACCACTCCCCAAATGAAGCCCCCTCCCCTAATTAACCCACGTCGCTAATTGAGACCCCTCCCCAAATTAACAACCCAAATGAAGACCACTCCTCAAATTATTTTGCGCCTCTAATTAAGCCCCCTCCCCTAATTAACGCCTCAAAATAAGCCCCCTCACCGATTAAAGCCCCCTCCCCTAATTAACACCACTCCCCTAATTAACAACCCAAATTAAGCCCCCTCCCCTAATTACCCCCCAAAACTGAAGCCCCCTCCCCTAATTAAGACCGCTCTCCGAATTAAGCCCCCTCCCCTAATTAAAGCCTTTAATTAAGCCCCTTCCCCTAATTAACGCCTCTAATGAAGACCCCTCCCCTAATTAACCCGCGCCGCTAATTGAGACCCCTCCCCTAATTAACAACCCAAGTGAAGCCCCCTCCCCTAATTAATCCTTCTAATGAAGACCACTCCCCAGATTAAGCCCCCTCCCCTAATTAACTCGCGCAGCTAAATGAGACCCCTCCCCTAATTAACACTTCAAATTGAGACCCCTCCCCTAATTAACCCGCGCCGCTAATTGAGACCCCTCCCCTAATTAAGATCACTCCCCAAATTAAGCCTTCTAATTACACCCCCTCCCCAAATTAATCCTAATGAAGACCACTCCCCAAATTGGGACCCCTCCCCTAATTAACCCGGGCCGCTAATTGAGACCCCTCCCCTAATTAACCCGTGCCGCTAATTGAGACCCCTCCCCTAATTAGCTCGGGCCGCTAATTGAGACCCCTCCCCTCATTAACAACCCAAGTGAAGCCCCCTCCCCAAATTAATCCTTCTAATGAAGACCACTCCCCAAATGAAGCCCCCTCCCCAAATTAACCCCTCTAATTAAGCCCCCTCCCCTAATTAACCCCCCCAAACTGAAGCCCCCTCCCCAAATTAACCCCTTTAATCAACCCCCCTCCCCTAATTAAACCCTCCAATTAAGCCCCTCCCCAAACCGAAGCCCCCTCCCCAAATTTCACCCCAAAAAGCAAACTCGAGGCGTGGGGGGAGGGGAGCAGCGTTTATTGAGGGTGGGGGAGGGGAAGGACCCCTCCCCAAATAAATAAAGAAACATTTCGAGACCCCTCCTCACTTTTTTTTTTGTGTTTTTTTTTTGGCGCCAAAATCCACCCGAAATTGGGGAGGGGTCGGTGGAGACACCCCCCCCCAAAAAAAAAAAATTTGGGACTCAGGACCCCCGGGATGCCCCAAAATTTGGGATTTTTTTCTCCAAAATTTGGGATTTTTTCTCCCCAAATTTGGGAATTTTTCCCCCAAAATTTGGGAATTTTGCCCCCAAAATTTGGGATTTTTTCTCCCAAAAATTGGGAATTTTTCCCCCAAAATTCGGAATTTTTTCTCCCCAAAACTGGGATTTTTTTCCCCCCAAAATTTGGGATTTTACCCCCAAAATTCGGGATTTTTTTCCCCCAAAATTCGGGATTTTTTCTCCCCAAAATTGGGAATTTTGTCCCCAAAATTTGGGAATTTTTTCCCCCAAAATTTGGGATTTTTTTCTCCCAAAAATTGGGATTTTTTTCCCCAAAATTCGGGATTTTTTTCCCCAAAATTGGGATTTTTTTTCCCGCGAAAATTGGGATTTTCCCCCAAAATTCGGGATTTTCTTCCCCCCGAGATTTGGGATTTTTTCTTCCAAAAATTGGGATTTTTTCCCCCCAAAATTTGGGATTTTGCCCCCAAAATTCAGGATTTTTCCCTCCAAAATTCGGGACATTGTCTCCCAAAATTCGGGATTTTTTCTCCTAAAATTCGGGACCTTTTCTCCCAAAATTTGGGATTTTTTTCCTCCTCAAAATTTGGGATTTTTCCCCCAAAATTCAGGATTTTTTCCCTCCAAAATTCGGGACATTGTCTCCCAAAATTCGGGATTTTTTCTCCCAAAATTCGGGACCTTTTCTCCCAAAATTTGGGATTTTTTCCCCAAAAAATTTGGGATTTTTTTCCTCCTCAAAATTTGGGATTTCTGCCCCCAAAATTCGGGATTTTGCCCTAAAATTCAGGACATTTTCTCCCAAAATTTTGGATTTTTCGCCCCCAAAATTCGAGATTTTTTTCCTCCTCAAATCTGAGATTTTCTTCCCCAAAATTTGGGGTCCCGGCTCCTCCTCGGCTCCCGGAATTTCCCAAAAATTTGGGATTTCCTCCCAAAACTGAACCTGGACATCCTAAAAATTTGGGGATTTCCTCCTAAAAATGACTCTGGACACTCCCAAACTTTGGGATTTGAGTCTCAAAAAATTTGGGATTTCCTTCCTAAAGTTCCCCAAAATTTGGGATTTCCTCCCGGAACCGACTCGGGACACCCCAAAAATTTGGGATTTCCTCTTAACACCGACCCAGAACCTCCTAAAATTTTGGGATTTCCACCCAAAAAATCGGGAAAAAAATAGCAAAAAAATCCTGAAAAAATGCAAAAAAAATGGGAAAAAAATTCTGAAAAAATGCAAAAAAATTCGAAAAAAAAATCTGAAAAAAAATGCAAAAAAAGGCAAAAAATTCGGAAAAAAAATCGAAAAAAAAATCCCAAATAAATCGAAAAAAATCGGAAAAAATCCCCAAAAAATCCCATTTTTTTGAATTTCAAAGCCCCATGGAGGTGAGCTCGAGCGCCCCTCCCCCCGCCCCTCCCCCCTTCCTGCTGGGCACGGCCGCCCCTCCCCCCGGGGCCGCCCCCGCCCCAAATTCCTGCAGCCGCAGGGTGACGAGCGCCGAGCCCAGCGCGGCTCGGGGGGGACCCCCGGGACCCCCGACCCAAAATAGCCCAAAAATTTGGGATTTCCTCCCAAAACTGAACCTGGACATCCTAAAAATTTGAGGATTTTCTCCTAAAAACCGACTCGGGACATTCCAAAAATTTGGGATTTCCTTCAACACTACACTGTGGACACACCAAAAATTAGGGATTTCCTCCCAAAACCGATCCAGAATCGCCTAAAAATTTGAGATTTCCACTCAAAAATTACCCAAAAAATCGGGAAAAAATCGCCAAAAAATCGGAAAAAATGCTGAAAAAATGAAAAAAATTCGAAAAAAAATCGGAAAAAAAGCGAAAAAATTCGGGAAAAAATCGGAAAAAAAATCGAAAAAAATCCCAGAAAATTCGAAAAAAATCCCAATTTTTTGTATTTTCACAATCCCATGGAGGTCAGTTCGAGCGCCCCTCCCCCCGCCCCTCCCCCCTTCCTGCTGGGCACGGCCGCCCCTCCCCCCGGGACCGCCCCCGCCCCAAATTCCTGCAGCCGCAGGGTGACGAGGGCCGAGCCCAGCGCGGCTCGGGGGGGACCCCCGGGACCCCCGGGCAGCTGCAGCAGCAGCGTGGCCACCGCGGCCACCCCATCCTCCGTGGGCTCCAGCGTCACCGGAGACGCCCCCAGACCCAATTTGGGGGCGCCCTTGGGGCCGCGGGGGGGCGGGGCGAGGTTTTGGGGCGGAAAATGGCGATTTTGGGAGGAGAAATGAGAATTTTTGGGGTCCTGGAGAGGATTTTGGGGGTCCCGGGGGGAAATTTGGGGGTCCCGGGAGGAGATTTGGGGGGGGAAAGGAGAATTTTTGGGGTCGCGCGGGGGATTTTGGGAGGGGAAATGAGGATTTTTGGGGTCCTGGGGGGAAATTTGGGGGTCCCCGGGTGAAATTTGGGAGGTGAAATGAGGAATTTTGGGGTCCCGCGGGGAGATTTGGGGTGGGAAATGAGGAATTTTGGGGTCCCGGGGTGAAATTTGGGAGCCAAAATTAGGATTTTTGGGGTCCCGGGCTGAAATTTGGGAATCAAAATGTAAATTTTGGGGGCCAAAATGGGAATTTTGGGGGTCCGGACCCTCCGGGGGTGAATTTTGGCCACCAGGTTTGAGGTTTTGGGCCCCAAATTTGACGTTTTGGTGGCCCGGCTCCGGATTTTGGTTGCCTGACCCCAAATTCCGCTCTCCCGACCCCAAATCTTGGTAGCCCAACGCCCGATTTTGGTTGCCAACCCCCAGATCTTGGTAGCCCAAAGCCTTATTTTGGTTGCCCGACCCCAAATTCTGGTAGCCAAGCCCCAAATTTTGGTTACCTGACCCCAAATTCCGCTCCCCCGACCCCAAATCTTGGTAGCCCAATGCTCGATTTTGGTTGCCCGACCCCAAATTCCTCTCCCCCGACCCCAAATCTTGGTAGCCCAATGCCCTACTTTGGTTGCCAACCCCCAAATTCCTCTCCCCCGACCCCAAATCTTGGTAGCCCAATGCCCTACTTTGGTTGCCAACCCCCAAATTTTGGTTGCCCGACCCCAAATCCTGGTAGCCCAACGCCCTACTTTGGTTGCCAACCCCCAAATTTTGCCCTCCCGACCCCAAACTCCTCTGTGCCACCTGGAAATCCTGGTAGCCCAGAGCCCAATTTTGGTAGCCAGGCGGCGGCCAGTGCTGGAAACACACGGTGACCCTGGCGAAAGGCCTGGCCGCCATCTTGGACATCTCCTGGCGGTGTCGCCGCCGCTCGTGCCGAGCGTCCAGGCCCTGCTTGGCCTTCCAGAGCAGCACGCAGAGAGCCAAAAAGAGGAAAAAACAGGAAAAAAACACCGAAAAGAACACGAAGAGGTCGATGTGCGCCTGGTCCTGCCGGAAGAAGAGCAGCCCCTGCGAGGGCTCGGGACCCCCCAGCACCAGCAGGTAGAAGCGCGTGGACTTGAGCGGGTGGCCCGCGTGGGGGTAGGTGAGCACCAGGCGGTCCCGGACCCCCCGGACCACCAGGGCGGGCACGGGGTGGCCAATGGTCAGGTAGGTGACCAAGCCCTGCGCTCGCTCCTCGCGGAGAGGGGGAGGGCCCGGCGGGGTGGGGGAGGGGAGGGGGGGGTCGCTGGGGAGGGGGAGGGGGGCGCCGGGGTGGGCGGAGAGTTTGGGGCCACTGGTGTGGCCAGTGAAACCAGTTTGGCTAGCTGGGATGGGCATTGGGCCACCGGGACCACCAGTGAAACCAGTTTGGCTAGCTGGGATGGGCATTGGGCCACCGGGACCACCAGTGAAACCAGTTTGGCTAGCTGGGATGGGCATTGGGCCACCAGCACGGCCGGAGAGTCTGGGGTCACCAGGACCACCAGTGTGACCAGTTTGGCTAGCTGGGATGGGGATGGGACCACCAGCATGGCTGGAGAGTCTGGGGTCACCAGGACCACCAGTGAAACCAGTTTGGCTAGCTGGGATGGGCATTGGGCCACCAGCATGGCCGGAGAGTCTGGGGTCAGTGGTGTGGCCACTGAAATCGCCTCTGGGGCCACCAGGATGGCCGGAGAGTCTGGGGCCACCAGTGTGGCCAGTAAAACCAGTATGACCAGTTTGGCCACTGAAATCACCTCTGGGGCCACCAGAGTGGGCGGAGAGTTTCGGACCACCAGTGAAACCAGTTTGGCTAGCTGGGATGGGCACTGGGTGGCCGAGATGGTCAGAGAGCCTGGGGTCACCAGGACCACCAGTGTGACCAGTTTGGCTAGCTGGGATGGGCACTGGGTGGCCGAGATGGTCAGAGAGCCTGGGGTCACCAGGACCACCAGTGTGACCAGTTTGGCTAGCTGGGATGGGCATTGGGCCACCAGCATGGCTGGAGAGTCTGGGGTCACCCGTGTGACCAGTTTGACCAGTGTGACCAGTGTGACCAGTTTGGCCAGTGTGACCACTGAAATCACCTCTGGGGCCACCGGGGTGGGCGGAGTGTCTGGGGTCACCAGGACCACCAGTGAAACCAGTTTGGCCAGTAGCCCCAGTGGGACTGGGGCCACTGGGGCCACCAGGGCCACCAGGGCCACCAGTCCCAAAGGTCCCAAAACCAGTGCCACCAGTGCCACCAGTGCCGAAAGTCCCAGTTCCGGTCCCAAATGTGTCACTGTCACCTCCTGAAGTCCTGAAGGTGTCACCAGTGCCACCAGTGCCACCAGTGCCGAACGCCCCAGTTCCGGTCCCAAAGGTCTCAAAGGTGCCACCAGTGCCACCAGTTGCAAATGTCCCAAAGGTGCCACCACCAGTGCCACCAGTGCCACCAGTCCCCATGGCCCTGAACGTCCCCCCAGCCCCGAATGTCCCCGTGGCCCCAAAGGTCTCGAAGGTCCCACCAGTGCCACCAGTGCCACCAGTCCCAAAAGTCTCAAAGGTGCCACCACCAGTGCCACCAGTGCCACCAGTCCCAAAGCTCTCGAAGGTCCCACCAGTGCCACCAGTCCCAAAGGTTTCAAAGGTGCCACCACCAGTGCCACCAGTCCCCCCAGCCCCAAACATCCCAGTTCCAGTCCCAGTCCCAAAGGTTTCAAAGGTCCCACCAGTGCCACCAGTCCCAAAAGTCTCAAAGGTGCCACCACCAGTGCCACCAGTGCCACCAGTGCCTGTGGCCCCGAAGCTCTCAAAGGTGCCACCAGTGCCACCAGCCCCAAATGTCCCAGTTCCAGTCCCAGTCCCAAAGCTCTCGAAGGTGCCACCAGTGCCACCAGTGCCACCAGTGCCTGTCGCCCCGAAGCTCTCGAAGGTCCCACCAGTGCCACCAGTCCCAAAGGTTTCAAAGGTCCCACCAGTGCCACCAGCCCCTGTGGCCCCGAAGCTCTCAAAGGTCCCACCAGTGCCACCAGTCCCAAAGGTTTCAAAGGTCCCACCAGTGCCACCAGCCCCTGTGGCCCCGAAGCTCTCAAAGGTCCCACCAGTGCCACCAGTGCCACCAGCCCCAAAGCTCTCGAAGGTGCCACCAGTGCCACCAGTCCCAAAAGTCTCAAAGGTGCCACCAGTGCCACCAGTGCCTGTGGCCCCGAAGGTCCCCGCGGCCCCGAGCGTCCCCGCGGCGCCGCCGGGCGCCTGCACGCGCACGCGGTGCCAGCCGGTCAGCGGCTCCACGTCCACGGCGAAGGTGTCGTAGGAGGTGGCCACGAAGAGGTCGACGACGCCGAAGGTGACGTCCAGGGTGACGCGGATGTCCACGTTGGTGAACTTGGGCTGCACGGCGAAGGGCACCGAGCGGCCGGGGGGCAGCGGGCGGCGCTGGGGCGGGGGGAAGCAGTGGCTCTGCGACGCGGGGTCCAGGCAGTACTCCTGCTCCACCGCCAGCAGCCGGTAGCACTGCTGGCCGCCCACCGGGTGGCCCTGGAACGAGTCGCGGCACTTGGAGCACTGCGGGGACACCGAGGGGACACGGTTGGGGTCATCGGGGTCATTGAGGTCATTTAGGGTGAGATCAGAGCACTGTGGTGGCACCAGAACCTCAAGGAACCTCGAGGAACGAGGTGGTTCCCATTCCTACATCCCCACCAGGAAGCCCTGCAGAACGTTCTAGAACCAGGCCTGGATTTGGGGACACCAAATTGTCCCCATCGAGGTCACTGAGGTCATTTAGGGTGAGATTGGACACCCCTGGTGGCACCAGAACCTCGAGGAACATTGAGGAACGAGGTGGTTCCCATCCGTATGTCCCCACCGGGTGGCCCTGGAACGAGTCGCGGCACTTGGAGCACTGCGGGGACACCGAGGGGACATCGTTGGGGTCATCAAGGTCATTGGGATCATTTGGGGTGAGATTGGACCACCCTGGTGGCACCAGAACCTCCAGGAACATGGAGGAACGAGGTGGTTCCCATCCCTACGTCCCCACCAGGAAGCTCTGCAGAAGGTTCTGGAACCACTCCTGAATTTGAGGACATTTGGGGACACCAAAATGTCACTATTGAGATCATTGGGGTCATTGGGGGTGAGATTGGACCACCCTGGTGGCACCAGAACCTCGAGGAACCTCGAGGAACGAGGTGGCTCCCATCCCCACGTCCCCACCAGGAAACCTTGGAGAAGCTTCTAGAACCACTCCTGCCATTTTTTTCCTGACTTTTTCTCCATTTTCCCCGTTTTTCCCCATTTTCTGCTCCTCAGGCTGTGCCCAGGTGTCCCCAAATTCCTCAGTTTCCCTCATTTCTCCCCAAATTTTCCCATTTTCCTCCCAATTTCCCCCATTTTTCCCAATTTCTCCCAAATTTCCCCCAATTTCTCCCAATCTCCCTCCATTTCCCCACTCCCCAGGTGCGCCCAGGTGTCCCCAAATCCCTCATTTTCCTTAATTTCTCCCCAAATTTTTGCGTTTTTTCCCCATTTCCCCCCATTTCCCCGCTCCCCAGGTGTGCCCAGGTGCGCCCAGGTGTCCCCAAATCCCTCATTTTCCCTAATTTCTCCCCAAATTTTTGCATTTTTTCCCCATTTCCCCCCATTTCCCACTCTCCAGGTGTGCCCAGGTGTGCCCAGGTGCTCACCTGGTGCCGGTAGCAGTCGCGGCGCTCGGGGCAGGCTCCGCTCTCGGTGTTGTTCTGGCAGGGGCAGCCTGTGCCGTCCAGCTCGTTACAGGTGTCGGCGTGGCCGTTGCACTGACACCTGTCCCACAGGTAAACTCACCTGAGACACCTGGACCCCTTTTCCCCAAAAAAATTCCCAAATTCTCCCTTTTATTCCCGATTTTTCCACTCTTTTTCCTCAATTTTCCCTTTTTTTCCCCATTTATTTCCCATTTTTCCTCATATTTCTTTTGATTTTCCCATCCCCAGGTGTGCCCAGGTGTGCTCAGGTGTGCCCAAACCCCAAATTTCCTCCATTTTTCCTCAATTTCCCCCTTTTTCCCCATTTATTTCCCATTTTTCCTCATATTTCTTTTGACTTTTTTCATCCCCAGGTGTGCCCAGGTGTGCCCAGGTGTTCCCAATTTCCCATTTTCATAATTTCCTATTTTTCTCTATTTTCCCCCAATTTCCCTCATTTTTCCCCATTTCCCCCCAAATTTTCCTGATTTTTTCCCCCATTTCCAATCCCCAGGTGTGCCCAGGTAATTCCCACCTGGCACAGGTAACACCCCCAGCTCGTTACAGATGTCGGCGTGGCCGTTGCACTGACACCTGTCCCACAGGTAAACTCACCTGAGACACCTGAACCCTTTTTCCCAAAATTTTCCCAAATTTTCCCTCAATTTTCATCTTTTTTTCCCATTTTTCATCTTTTTTTCCTCATTTATTTCCCATTTTTCCTCATATTTCTTCTGATTTTCCCATCCCCAGGTGTGCCCAGGTGTGCCCAGGTGTGCCCAATTTCCCATTTTCATAATTTCCCCCAATTTTTCTCTATTTTTCCCCAATTTTCCCCCATTTCCTCATCCCCAGGTGTGCCCAGGTAATTCCCACCTGGCACAGGTAACACCCCCAGCTCGTTACAGGTGTCGGCGTGGCCGTTGCACTGACACCTGCCCCACAGGTAAACTCACCTGAGACACCTGAACCCTTTCCCCAAAATTTCCCCAAGTTTTCCCTGATTTTCCTCATTTTTCTCCACATTTTTCCTCAATTTTTACCATTTTCCCCATTTATTTCCCATTTTTCCTCATATTTCTTCCAATTTTCCCATCCCCAGGTGTGCCCAGGTGTGCCCAGGTGTTCCCAATTTCCCATTTTCATAATTTCCTATTTTTCTCTATTTCTCCCCAATTTTTCCTCATTTTTCCCCATTCTCCATCCCCAGGTGTGCCCAGGTAATTCCCACCTGGCACAGGTAACACCCCCAGCTCGTTACAGGTGTTGCACTGACACCTGCCCCACAGGTAAACTCACCTGAGACACCTGGACCCTTTTCCCCAAAAACTTCCCAAATTTTCCCTTTTTTTTCCAAATTTTCCCCAATTTTTCACCGATTTTTCCCTTTTTCCCCATTTATTTCCCATTTTTCCTCATATTTCTTCTGATTTTCCCATCCCCAGGTGTGCCCAGGTGTGCCCAGGTGTGCCCAATTTCCCATTTTCATAATTTCCCCCCATTTTTCTCTATTTTTCCCCAATTTTCCCCCAATTTTCCTCATTTTCCCCCCATTTCCCCCATTCTCCATCCCCAGGTGTGCCCAGGTAATTCCCACCTGGCACAGGTAACACCCCCAGCTCGTTACAGGTGTCGGCGTGGCCGTTGCACTGACACCTGCCCACAGGTAAACTCACCTGAGACACCTGGACCCTTTTCCCCAAAATTTTCCCAAATTTTCCCTCAATTTTCTTCTTTTTTTCTCATTTTTCATCATTTTTTTTCCATTTATTTTCCATTTTTCCTCACGTTTCTTTTGTTCTTTTCCATCCCCAGGTGTGCCCAGGTGTCTCACCTGGTGCAGGTACCACAGGTACCACACCTGACACAGATGTCTCACCTGGCACAGGTCAAAGTCCTACCTGGCACAGGTAAATGACACACCTGGCACAGGTAAATAGCACACCTGACACAGGTGAACAACATACCTGGCACAGGTAGATGGCACACCTGGCACAGGTAAATGACACACCCTACACAGGTAAATGTCACACCTGGCACAGGTAAGTGTCTCACCTGGTGCAGGTGCCGTCCAGCAGGAAGTACCCAGGCCGGCAGGTGTCACACCTGTCCCCCCCCAGGTAAATGACACACCTGGCACAGGTAAATGTCTCACCTGGCACAGGTAAAGGCCTCACCTGGCACAGGTAAATGTCTCACCTGGTGCAGGTACCGTCCAGCAGGAAGTACCCGGGCCGGCAGGTGTCACACCTGTCCCCCCCAGCCCCGCCCAGGTGTCCCAGGTGTCTCACCTGGTGCAGGTGCCATCCAGCAGGAAGTACCCGGGCCGGCAGGTGTCACACCTGTCCCCCCCAGCCCTGCCCAGGTGTCACACCTGGCACAGGTAAAGGTCTCACCTGGTGCAGGTGACGTCCAGCAGGAAGTACCCGGGCCGGCAGGTGTCACACCTGTCCCCCCCAGGTGTCACACCTGGCACAGGTAAATGTCTCACCTGGTGCAGGTGCCGTCCAGCAGGAAGTACCCAGGCCGGCAGGTGTCACACCTGTCCCCCCCAGGTGTCACACCTGGCACAGGTAAAGGTCTCACCTGGCACAGATAACACACCTGGCACAGGTAAAGGTCTCACCTGGTGCAGGTGCCGTCCAGCAGGAAGTACCCGGGCCGGCAGGTGTCACACCTGTCCCCCACGCTGTTGTTCTGGCAGTTCACGCACACAGCCTGAGCCTCGCTGGGACCCTCCGTCACCCAGGTGTGGATCTGGACAGGTGAGAGACACAGGTGAGTGCCCAGGTGTGTGCCCAGGTGTGGATGTGGGGCAGGTAAAGCCACAGGTGTGTGCCCAGGTGTGTCCCATCCCTCCCCAGGTGTATCCCAGGTGTTCTCAGGTGTATCCCATGTATCCCCAACCCCTCCAGGTGCATCCCAGGTATCCTCAGGTGTGTCCCAGGTGTTCCCAGGTATGTCCAGGTGTACCCCAGGTATCCCCAGGTGTGTCCCAGGTGTATCCCCAACCCCCCCAGGTGTATCCCAACCCCCCCAGGTGTATCCCAACCCCCCCAGGTGTATCCCAGGTATCGCCACCTCCCCCAGGTGTGCCCAGGTGCACAAATACTGACCAGGTGCGGTTCCAGGGGGTACCTGCGCAGGTCCCCAGGTGTTCCCAGGTGTGTCCCTTATCCCCCCAGGTGTGTTCCTTCCCTCCCCAGGTGCATCCCAGGTATTCCCAGGTGTGCCCCAGGTGTTCCCAGGTATATCCCAGGTATCCCCAGGTGTGTCCCAGGTGTTCCCAGGTATCCCCAGGTGTCCCAGGTGTATCTCCACCCCCCCAGGTGCGCAGGTACTGACCAGATGTGGCTCCAGGGGGTACCTGTGCCAGTCCCCAGGTGTGTCCCAGGTACCCCCAACTCCCCCAGGTGTATCCCAAGTATCCCCAGGTGTATCCCAGGTATCCCCAACCCCCCCAGGTGTATCCCCAACCGCCCCAGGTGTGTCCCAGGTGCGTCCCAGGTATCCCCAGGTGTGCCCCAGGTGTTCCCAGGTATCCCCAGGTGTGCCCCAGGTGTTCCCAGGTGTGCCCCAGGTGTTCCCACGTGTGTCCCAGGTATATCCCAGGTGTCCCCAGGTGTCCCCAGGTATATCCCAGGTATTCCCAGGTGTGCCCCAGGTATATCCCAGGTATTCCCAGGTGTGCCCCAGGTATATCCCAGGTATCCCCAGGTGTGCCCAGGTGTATCCCCACCCCCCCAGGTGCGCAGGTACTGACCAGGTGCGGCTCCAAGGGGTACCTGCGCGGGTCGGCGCGGTGCTGCTCCAGCTGGGCGCGGCTCAGGCACACCTGGGCGCGCTGGCGGCAGAAGGCGCGGCAGGTGAGGCAGGTGCCCCCCCCCAGGGCGGAGCCCACGAACAGCGGGCGGCAGCGCTGGCACTGCGGGCCCTGCAGGGAAAGGTGGGCGCAGGTAAGTTACAGGTGAGCTACAGGTGTGTACAGGTGAGTACAGGTGAGTTACATGTGAGTACAGGTGAGTACAGGTGAGTTAGAGGTGAGGTAGAGGTGAGTACAGGTGAGAACAGGTGAGTTACAGATGAGTTACAGGTGAGTACAGGTGAGAACAGGTGAGAACAGGTGAGTACAGGTGAGTTACAGGTGTGCATAGGTGAGTACAGGTGAATTACAGGTGTGTACAGGTGAGTACAGGTGAGTTACATGCGAGTACAGGTGAGTACAGCTGAGGTAGAGGTGAGAACAGGTGTGTACAGGTGTGTACAGGTGAGTACAGGTGAGATAGAGCTGGCTACAGGTGAGTACAGGTGAGTTACAAGTGAGAACACGTGAGAACAGGTGAGTACAGGTGAGTTACAGGTGTGTACAGGTGAGTTACACATCAGTACAGGTGTGTAGAGGTGAGTTAAAGGTGAGTACAGGTGAGTACAGGTGAGAATACGTAAGTTAAAGTTGTGTACAGGTGAGTACAGGTGAGTACAGGTGAGTTACAGGTGAATACAGGTGAGCACAGGTGAGCTACAGGTGTGTACAGGTGCGCACAGGTGTGTACCGGTGAGTACATGTGAGTACAGGTGAGAACAGGTAAGTTACAGGTGTGTACAGTAGTTACAGGTAAGCTACAGGTGAGTACAGGTGAGTTACAGGTGAGTACAGGTGAGTATATATGTGTACAGTTGAGTACAGGTGAGCACAGCTGAGTTACAGGTGTGTACAGGTGAATTACAGGTGTGCACAAGTGTGTACGGGTGAGTACAGGTGAATTACAGGTGAGTATGTGTACACGTGAGTACAGATGAGCACATGTGAGTTACACATGAGTTACAGGTGAGTACAGGTGTGTACAGGTGAGCTACACTTGTCTACAGGTGAGTTACACATGAGTTACAAGTGAGTACAGGTGAGTTACAGGTGAGTACAGGTCAGAATGGATGAGAACAGGTAAGTACAGGTAAATTCAGCCACGTGCCCCACGCAAAAAAAAGCCCCTCCCACCATTCCTAGACCCCACCTGGCGGCCAGGTGAGCTCACCTGAGCTCACCTGAGCTCACCTGGGTGTTGTTCATGCACCTGAGGCAGGTGTCGGTGGCACCTGGCCCGGCGCAGTCGCTGTGCCCGTTGCAGGTGCAGGCCCCACACCTGTCCCACACCTGTCCCTCACCTGTCCCACCCCCCAGGCTCACACCTGAGCTCACCTGGGTGTTGTTCATGCACCTGAGGCAGGTGTCGGTGGCACCTGGCCCGGCGCAGTCGCTGTGCCCGTTGCAGGCGCAGGCCCCACACCTGTCCCTCACCTGTCCCACCCCCCAGGCTCACACCTGAGCACAGGTGAGCTCACCTGGGTGTTGTTCATGCACCTGAGGCAGGTGTCGGTGGCACCTGGCCCAGCGCAGTCGCTGTGCCCGTTGCAGGCGCAGGCCCCTCACCTGTCCCACACCTGTCCCACACCTGTCCCACCCCCCAGGCTCACACCTGAGCACACCTGAGCTCACCTGGGTGTTGTTCATGCACCTGAGGCAGGTGTCGGTGGCACCTGGCCCGGCGCAGTCGCTGTGCCCGTTGCAGGCGCAGGCCACGCCGCAGTCGCTGCCCACGAAGCCGAAGTGGCAGCGACACCTGTCGGGCTCCAGGCAGGTGCCGTTGGCGCAGCCCTGGCGGCACACGGGGCGGCACTCACCTGTGCGGCTGAGAGACACACCTGAGTTACCTGGGGGTGTCTGGGGTACACCTGAGATACACCTGAGATACACCTGTCCTACCTGGGAGACAGCTGGGATACACCTGAGTTACCTGGGGGGCACTGGGGACACACCTGTCCTACCTGGGGCACACCTGTGATGGCTCAGACACACCTGGGGCACACCTGGGGCACACCTGGGATGGCTCAGACACACCTGGGGCACACCTGGGATGGCTCAGACGCACCTGGGGCACACCTGGGACACTTCAGACACAACTGGTGCACACCTGGGACACACCTGGCATGGCTCAGACACACCTAGGACACACCTGGGCCGCACCTGTCGGGCTCCAGGCAGGTGCCGTTGGCGCAGCCCTGGCGGCACACGGGGCGGCACTCACCTGTGCGGCTGAGAGACACACCTGAGTTACCTGGGGGTGTCTGGGGTACACCTGAGATACACCTGAGATACACCTGTCCTACCTGGGAGACAGCTGGGATACACCTGAGTTACCTGGGGGGCACTGGGGACACACCTGTCCTACCTGGGGCACACCTGTGATGGCTCAGACACACCTGGGGCACACCTGGGGCACACCTGGGATGGCTCAGACACACCTGGGGCACACCTGGGATGGCTCAGACGCACCTGGGGCACACCTGGGACACTTCAGACACAACTGGTGCACACCTGGGACACACCTGGCATGGCTCAGACACACCTAGGACACACCTGGGCCGCACCTGTCGGGCTCCAGGCAGGTGCCGTTGGCGCAGCCCTGGCGGCACACGGGGCGGCACTCACCTGTGCGGCTGAGAGACACACCTGAGTTACCTGGGGGTGTCTGGGGTACACCTGAGATACACCTGAGATACACCTGTCCTACCTGGGAGACAGCTGGGATACACCTGAGTTACCTGGGGGGCACTGGGGACACACCTGTCCTACCTGGGGCACACCTGTGATGGCTCAGACACACCTGGGGCACACCTGGGGCACACCTGGGATGGCTCAGACACACCTGGGGCACACCTGGGATGGCTCAGACGCACCTGGGGCACACCTGGGACACTTCAGACACAACTGGTGCACACCTGGGACACACCTGGCATGGCTCAGACACACCTAGGACACACCTGGGCCGCACCTGTCGGGCTCCAGGCAGGTGCCGTTGGCGCAGCCCTGGCGGCACACGGGGCGGCACTCACCTGTGCGGCTGAGAGACACACCTGAGTTACCTGGGGGCGTCTGGGGTACACCTGAGATACACCTGAGATACACCTGTCCTACCTGGGAGACAGCTGGGATACACTTGAGTTACCTGGGGGGCACTGGGAACACACCTGTCCTACCTGGGGCACACCTGGGATGGCTCAGACACACCTGGGGCACACCTGGGACACTTCAGACACAACTGGTGCACACCTGGGACACACCTAGGACACACCTGGGCCGCACCTGTCGGGCTCCAGGCAGGTGCCGTTGGCGCAGCCCTGGCGGCACACGGGGCGGCACTCACCTGTGCGGCTGAGAGACACACCTGAGTTACCTGGGGGAGCTTGAGATACACCTGAGACACACCTGAGACACACCTGAGCTACATTGGATACACCTGGGATAAAGCTGGGACACACCTGGGGTACACCTGAATTACCTGGGATGCACCTGAGACACTTGGGACACACCTGAGATACTCCTGAGTTAGCTGGGATACACCTGAGATACTCCTGAGTTACCTGGGACACACCTGAATTACCTGGGATACACCTGGGACACACTTGTCCTACCTGGGACACACCTGGGATGGCTCAGACACACCTGGGACACACCTGGGCCGCACCTGTCGGGCTCCAGGCAGGTGCCGTTGGCGCAGCCCTGGCGGCACACGGGGCGGCACTCACCTGTGCGGCTGAGAGACACACCTGAGTTACCTGGGGGCGTCTGGGGTACACCTGAGATACACCTGAGATACACCTGTCCTACCTGGGAGACAGCTGGGATACACCTGAGTTACCTGGGGGGCACTTGGGACACACCTGTCCTACCTGGGGCACACCTGGAATGGCTCAGACACACCTGGGCCACACCTGGGGCACACCTGTGGGTGTTCCTCACCTGCTCAGGTTTATTTCTCACCCACCCAGGTGCATTTCTCACCTGTCCAGGTGCATTTCTCACCCGCCCAGGTGTGTCCCTGCCCCACCCAGGTGTGTCCCTCACCTGTCGGGGGTGAAGCTGGCCCAGCAGGTGCATTTCTCACCTGCCCAGGTGTGTCCCTGCCCCGCCCAGGTGTGTCCCTCACCTGTCGGGGGTGAAGCCGGCGCGGCAGGTGCAGGTGAAGCCCTCGGGCAGGTCGCGGCACACCTGGCTGGGCCCGCAGGTGTGGTGGCCGTTCTCGCACTCGTCCTCGGGGGGACAGCTCAGGAAGGCCCAGGTACCCCCGGCCCCGCAGGCCTGCGTCACACCTGCGCACAGGTAACCCAAAATTATCCGAATTTATTCCAAAATTCCCGAAATTCCCCAAAAATGATCCCAAAATCACAGAAATTTAAAAAAAAATTCCATAAAAATCCCACGAAAATTTCATAAAAATGACCCAAAACGGCCCCAGGAAGGCCCAGACCCTCCCGGCCCCGCAGGCCTGCGTCACACCTGTGCACAGGTAAACCCAAATTATCCAAATTTATCCCAAAACTCCCGAAATTAAAAAAAAATTATCCTGAAATCACAAAAATCCCCCCAAAAATCCAACAGAACTTTCATAAAAAACTCAACAAAAATGACCCAAAATGGCCCCAGGAAGGCCCAGATCCACCTGGGGACAGGTAACCCCAAATTATCCAAATTTATCCCAAAACTCCCGAAATTCCAAAAAAATTATCCCCAGATTTCTCAAAAACCACAGAAATCCCACAAAAATCCCGTAAAATTCCCAAGGATTTTTTCCCTGATTTTTGCCCAAAATTCTCTGATTTTTTTTGCTATTATTCCCCTTTTTTTTCCCCCAAAATCCACCGATTTTTTCCCCAATTTTTTTCCCAAAACCCCCAGATTTTTTCCCCCATTTTTCCCCAAATTCCCCAAATTTTCCTCACCGTGCTGGGGTCTGCTGAGCCCCCCCTCGATGCACCTGCCGCCCCCGTTGTGCCCCCCCCGGGCGCACCATCCCCCAAACCACCCAAAAATCTGCCGATTTTCCCCGTAATTTTTTCCCAAAATCCACCAATTTTTTTCCTGATCTTTTCCCAAAATCCCTCCAATTTTTGCCCTAAATCTCCCAATTTTTTCACGATTTTTCCCCAATTTTTTCCCTATATCTCCGAATTTTTTCGTGATTTTTTGCCGATTTTTGCCCCAAATATCCTGATTTTTTCGCAATTTTTCCCCGATTTTTCCCCCAATTTTTTCCCCAAAAACCCCAATTTTCCCCCCAAATTTTCCCCAAATTTCCCCAAATTTTCCCCAATATTTCCTCACCGTGCCGGGGTCCCGAGAGCCCCCCCTCGAGGCAGCGCCCCCCGCCGCTGAGCCCCCCGCGGGCGCACCAGCCGCAGCGCGCCCTCCGCAGGCACTGCGAGCACTGCGCAGCCTCCGCGCACTCGGGGGGGGGGCAGCGCTCGGGGGGCGGGGCCAGAGCCCCTCCCCCACCCGGGGGGAGCCCCCCGACCCCCGCCCCTCCCCCGCCGCGGAGGAGGCGACCGCAGCCCCCCGAGAGGCAGCGCAGGGGGGCGAAGCTGGGGCTCAGGCACTGCGGAAAAATGAGAGAAAATGGGAAAAAATGGGTTAGGAATGGTGAAAATATAATAAAAGTTCACCCCAAAAAATCCCGGATTCATAAAGTCAAAAATTTCCCCAAAAAACCCCAAAAGAGCCCCCAAGAGGCAGCGCAGGGGGGCGAAGCTGGGGCTCAGGCACTGCGGAGAAATGGGGAGAAAATGGGAAAAAATGGGAAAAAATGGGTTAGAAATGGTGGAAATATCGTAAAAGTTCACCCCAAAAAATCCCGGAATCGTAAACACCAAAAAACCCCAAAAAGAGCCCCAAAAGAGCCCCCGAGAGGCAGCGCGGGGGGGCGAAGCTGGGGCTCAGGCACTGCGGAGAAAAGAGAAAAAATGGGAAAAAATGGGTTAGGAATGGTGAAAATATCATAAAAGTTCACCCCAAAAAATCCCAGAATCATAAACCCCAAAAAACCCCAAAAATCCCCCCAAAAAACCCTAAAAGAACCCCCCGAGAGGCAGCGCAGCGGGGCGAAGCTGGGGCTCAGGCACTGCGGAGAAACCGGGAGAGAAAGGGTTAAATTGGTTAAAAATATCCTGAAATATCCCAAAAATATCCTGAAATTTCACCCCAAAAAATCCCGGATTCATAAACCCCAAAAACCCAAAATATGTCCCCAAAAAGAGCCCCAAAAGAGCCCCCGAGAGGCAGCGCAGGGGGGCAAAGCTGGGGCTCAGGCACTGCGGAGAAAATGAGAAAAAATGGGAAAAAATGGGAAAAAATGGGTTAAAGATGGTGAAAATATCATAAAAGTTCACCCCAAAAAATCCTGGAATCGTAAACCCCAAAAAACCCCAAAAATCTCCCCAAAAAAACCCCAAAAGAGCCCCCGAGAGGCAGCGCAGGGGGCGAAGCTGGGGCTCAGGCACTGCGGAAAAATGGGGAGAAAATGGGAAAAAATGGGAAAAAATGGGTTAGAAATGGTGGAAATATCATGAAAGTTCACCCCAAAAAATCCCAGAATCATAAAGCCAAAAAAACCCCAAAAAGAGCCCCAAAAGAGCCCCCGAGAGGCAGCGCAGGGGGGCGAAGCTGGGGCTCAGGCACTGCGGAGAAAAGAGAAAAAATGGGAAAAAATGGGAAAAAATGGGTTAGAAATGGTGGAAATACCATAAAATATGCTAAAAGTTCACCCAAAAAAATCCTGGAATCGTAAATCCCAAAAAGCCAAAAAAAAATCCTAAAAAACCCCGAAAGAAATCCCAAAAAACCCCCCAAAAAACCTGAAAAAACAAAAAAAAACCACACTAAAAGAGCCTAAAACAGCCCCCCAAAAAACCCCAAAAATCCCCAAAAGAACATCAAATGAACCCCAAAAAACCCAAAATCGTAAACCCCAAAAAAACCCCAAAAAACCCCAAAAGAGCCCCCGAGAGGCAGCGCAGGGGGCGAAGCTGGGGCTCAGGCACTGCGGAAAATGGGGAGAAAATGGGAAAAAATGGGAAAAAATGGTGAAAATATCATAAAAGTTCACCCCAAAAAATCCCAGAATCATAAAGCCAAAAAAACCCTAAAAAACCCTAAAGAAACCCCTAAAACAACCCTAAAATAACCCAAAAAAAGCCTAACAAAAAGCCGAAAACAGCCCCAAAAACCCCAAAAAAATCCTGGAATTGTAAACCCAAAAAAACCCCAAAAAAAGGCCTAAATAACCTTTAAAAAGCCCCCAAAAAAGCCTAAAACAGCGCCCCAAAAACCCCCCCAAAAAACCTCAAAAGGACCCCAAAAGAAATCCCCAAAGAAACCCCAAAAAATCCCCAAAAAACCCTAAAAAGAAAACCTAAAATGGCTCCAAAAAATCCCCAAAAAACCCTAAAAAGGAAACCTAAAATGGCTCCAAAAAATCCCCAAAAAACCCTAAAAAGAAAACCTAAAATGGCTCCAAAAAATCCCCAAAAAACCCTAAAAAGAAAGCCTAAAATAGCCCCAAAAAATCCCCAAAAAACCCTAAAAAGAAAGCCTAAAATAGCCCCAAAAAATCCCCAAAAAACCCTAAAAGAAAGCCTAAAATGGCCCCAAAAAATCCCCAAAAAACCCTAAAAGAGTGAAAATTAAAAAAAAAAACAAAAAAACAGAAAAAACAGAAAAAGAAAAATCGAGAAAAAAATTGAAAAAACATCGAAAAAAATTCGAAAAAAAATCCGAAAAAAATTGAAAAAAAATAAGAAAAAATTGAAAAAAATTTTAAAAAAAATCGAAAAAAATCGTAAAGAAATCGAAAAAAATCCTAAAAAATCCCCAAAAATTCCCAAATGTTACCTCGTTGAGCGCCAGGCTCCAGAGGCAGTGATGAGCTCAGGCAGGTGAGGCAGGTGCGCTGCAGGTGGCAGGGGGTGGGGCAGGCCAGGGGCGGCGAGGACTCCACGGAGAGGCCAAAACCACCCAAAATAGCCCAAAAATCCCGCCAAAAATCCCGCCAAAAATTCCTAAAAAATGCCTCCAAAAATCCCAAAAAATTCCTAAAAAATCCCTCCAAAAATCCCTTAAAAATCACTCAAAACATCCATCCAAAAATCCCCAAAAAATTCCTAAAAAATAGCTTAAAAAAACCTAAATATCCCTAAAAATCCCTAAAAATCCTGAAACACCTGAGGATGCACAAAAGCCCTAAACAAACCCAGAATTGGAAAAAAAATCGAAATAGATCAGAAGCGAGAAAAAAATAGAAAAAATTGGAAAAAAATCAGAGGAGAGTTGAGAAAAAAACGAGAAAAAAAATCGAAAAAAAAAAAAAAAGAAAAAATGTTTTAAAAACCGAAAGAAAAATCAGAAAAAAATCGGAAAAAAATCGGAAAAAAATCGGAAAAAAATTGAAAAAAATCGGAAAAAATCGGAAAAAAATCGAAAAAAAATCAGAAAAAAAATCAGAAAAAATCGAAAAAAAATCAGAAAAATTCCCAAAAAATTCCCGAAAAATTCCGGAACTCACCTCATTTAGTGCCAAACTCCAGAGGCAGTGCTGCCAGCCGCCGTCGGCGCCGGCCGAGCTGAGGCAGGTGAGGCAGGTGCGGTGCAGGTGGCAGGGGGTGGGGCAGGCCAGGGGCGGCGAGGACTCCACAGGCATTGGGGACACGTTGAGCAGAGAGTGACTGAAGCACGTCCAGTCGTAGGTGGGCTGCACGCTCAGGATGCGCCGCGTCTCACCTGTGCAGGTAAGGCGGACAGGTAAATCTCTACAGGTGAGCTCTGACAGGTGAGACACTCACAGAACCCTATACTGGTTTTTACTGGTCCCTACTGGAGCCCTGTCACAGGTGGGCTGCACGCTCAGGATGCGCCGCGTCTCACCTGCGCAGGTAAATCCCACAGGTGAGGTGGGGCAGGTGAGTTCAGGTGAGTTCTGACAGGTGAGACACTCATGGAATCCCCTACTGGTCCCTACTGGTTCGTACTGGTCCCTACTGGAGCCCTGTCACAGGTGGGCTGCACGCTCAGGATGCGCCGCGTCTCACCTGCACAGGTGAGGGGACAGGTGAATCACACAGGTGAATCTCTACAGGTGAGCTCTGACAGGTGAGACACTCACTGAACCCTATACTGGTCCTTGCTGGTTCTTACTGGTCCCTATGGCAGGTGGGCTGCACGCTCAGGATGCGCCGCGTCTCACCTGGACAGGTAGATCACACAGGTGAGCTCAGGTGAGCTCAGGTGAGCCATTCCCAGAACCCTATACTGGTTCCTACTGGTTCTTACTGGTCCCTATTGCAGGTGGGCTGCACGCTCAGGATGCGCCGCGTCTCACCTGCGCAGGTAAATCCCACAGGTGAGCTCGGACAGGTGAGCTCAGGTGAGACACGGAACCCTGTACTGGTTCTTACTGGTCCCTACTGGTTCTCACTGGTGCCCAGTCACAGGTGGGCTGCACGCTCAGGATGTGCCGCGTCTCACCTGGACAGGTAAATGTCACAGGTGAATTCCACAGGTGAGCTCAGACAGGTGAGACACTCACAGAATCCCCTACTGGTCCCTACTGGTTCTTACTGGTCCCTACTGCAGGTGGGCTGCACGCTCAGGATGCGCCGCGTCTCACCTGGACAGGTAAATTGGACAGGTGAGCTCAGGTGAGCTCAGGTGAGACACTCACGGAACCCCCCACTGGTCCCTACTGGTTCTCACTGGTCCCTACTGGTGCCCAGTCGTAGGTGGGCTGCACGCTCAGGATGCGCCGCGTCTCACCTGCGCAGGTGAGGGGACAGGTAAATCACACAGGTGAATCTCTACAGGTGAGCTCTGACAGGTGAGACACTCACTGAACCCTATACTGGTCCTTGCTGGTTCTTACTGGTCCCTATGGCAGGTGGGCTGCACGCTCAGGATGCGCCGCGTCTCACCTGCACAGGTGAGGGGACAGGTAAACCTCACAGGTGAATCTCTACAGGTGAGCTCAGACAGGTGAGACACTCACTGAACCCTATACTGGTCCCTACTGGTTCTTACTGGTCCCTACTGGAGCCCTGTCACAGGTGGGCTGCACACTCAGGATGCGCCGCGTCTCACCTGCGCAGGTAAATCAGACAGGTGAGCTCAGACAGGTGAGTTCAGGTGAGCTCTGACAGGTGAAACACTCACAGAACTCCCTACTGGTTCTTACTGGTACCCAGTACAGTCCAGTCACAGGTGGGCTGCACGCTCAGGATGCGCCGCGTCTCACCTGGACAGGTAAATCCCACAGGTAAATCTCTACAGGTGACGTGGGACAGGTGAGACACTCATGGAATCCCCTACTGGTCCCTACTGGTTTGTACTGGTCCCTACTGGTACCCAGTACAGCCCCCAGTCACAGGTGGGCTGCACGCTCAGGATGTGCCGCGTCTCACCTGCGCAGGTAAATCCCACAGGTGAGGTGGGGCAGGTGAGCTCAGGTGAGACTCACAGAATCCTATACTGGTCCCTAACTGCCCTATAACCACCCCAAATCACCCCATAATCACCCCAAATTCCCCAAAAATCCCAAAATTTCCAAAATTTCGCTCACCTGTCCTCTCGAACTGGCGCGTCCACACTCACCTGCCGGCGCGGGCGCACCTGGGACAGTTGAGGGCACCCCAAATCCTCCCAAAATCACCTGAAATCTCCCATAACTGCCCTATAACCACCCCAAATCACCCCATAATCACCCCAAATTCCCCAAAATCCCCAAATTTCGCTCACCTGTCCTCTTGAACTGACGCGTCCACACTCACCTGCCGGCACAGGCGCACCTGGGGCAGTCAGGGGCTCCCCAAACTCCCCAAAATCACCCCAAAATCACCCCAAAATCACCTCCCACCACTCCAAATCCTCTCCTAATGACCCCAAATCTTCTCTAAATCTCCCAAAAATCCCAAAATTTCCCGAATTTCGCTCACCTGTCCTCTTGAACTGGCGCGTCCACACTCACCTGCCGGCGCGGGCGCACCTGGGGCAGTTGGGGGCACCCCAAACACCCCCCAAATCCCCCCAAAATCACTCCAAATCCCTTCTAAACTCCCCAAAATCTCCCAAAATTCCCCAAAATTTTGGAAAATCTCACCTGTCCTCTTGAACTGGCGCGTCCACATGCACCTGCCGGCGCGGGCGCACCTGGGGCAGTCGGGGACTCCCCAAATCCCAAGAAACTGTCCCATAACCACCCCAAATCACCTGAAATTCCCCCTAAACCTCCCAAAATTCCCCAAAATTTTGGAAAATGCTCACCTGTCCTCTTGAACTGGCGCGTCCACACTCACCTGCCGGCGCGGGCGCACCTGGGGCAGTCGGGGACTCCCCAAATCCCCCCAAAATCCTATCCAAATCCCCCATAACTGCCCTATAATCACCCCAAAATCGTCCCAAATCGTCCCAAAATTCCCCCAAAATTTCCCGAATTTGGCTCACCTGTCCTCTTGAACTGGCGCGTCCACATGCACCTGCCGGCGCGGGCGCACCTGGGGCAGTCGGGGGCTCCCCAAATCCCCAAAAACTGAGCCATACCCACCCCAAATCCCCCAAAATCACCCCAGAATCACTCCAAATTCCCCAAAATTCCCCAAATTTCCCGAATTTTGCTCACCTGTCCTCTTGAACTGGCGCGTCCACATGCACCTGCCGGCGCGGGCGCACCTGGGGCAGTCGGGGGTGCCCCAAATTCCCCCAAATCCTCCTGAAATCCCCCATAACTGCCCTATAACCACCCCAAATCACCCCATAATCACCCCAAATTCCCCAAAAATCCCAAAATTTCCCAAATTTCGCTCACCTGTCCTCTTGAACTGGCGCGTCCACACTCACCTGCCAGCGCGGGCGCACCTGGGACAGTCGGGGGCTCCCCAAATCCCCAGAAACTGTCCCATAACCACCCCAAATCCCCCCAAAATCACCTGAAATCCCCCCTAAACCTCCCGAAATTTCCCCAAAATTTTGGAAAATGCTCACTTGTCCTCTTGAACTGGCGCGTCCACACTCACCTGCCGGCGCGGGCGCACCTGGGGCAGTCGGGGGTGCCCCAAATCCCCAAATTCCTATCCAAATCACCCCAAAAATGCCCTATAACCACCCCAAATCACCCCAAAATCGCCTGAAATCCCCTCTAAACCTCCCAAAATTCCCCAAAATTTTGGAAAATGCTCACCTGTCCTCTTGAACTGGCGCGTCCACACTCACCTGCCGGCGCGGGCGCACCTGGGGCAGTCGGGGGTGCCCCAAATTCCCCCAAATCCTCCTGAAATCCCCCATAACTGCCCTATAACCACCCCAAATCACCCCAAAATCACTTCAAATTCCCCCAAATTTCCCGAATTTGGCTCACCTGTCCTCTTGAACTGGCGCGTCCACATGCACCTGCCGGCGCGGGCGCACCTGGGGCAGTCGGGCGCGGCGCACGAGGCCTCGGAGCAGTTCTGGGGAGCGAAGATCTCGCGCTGGTTGATCCTGCAGTCGTTCTCGCGCCGGCAGCTGCCCCCGGCGCCGATGCACGCGCCCTCGGGGCAGTTCGTGCACCACTTGCACCGGGGGGGACCCTGCGGACGAAATTTGGGGATTTTTGGGGTTTTCTGGCAAAAAACTGGGGAAAAATCGGGATTTTTGGGGGGTTTTTGGGAAAAAATTGGGAAAAAAATGCGATTTTTAAGGAGATTTTAGGGAGAAAATGGAAAAAAAATGGAGGTTTTGAAGGTGTTTTTGGGGTCTCGTGTGGATTTTGGGATTCCTAGGTGAATTTTGGGGAGATTTTGGGGGTCCCGGGTGGATTTTTGGGGTTTCCAGGTGGATTCTGGGTGGATTTTGGGGTGAATTTTGGGTTTGTTTCGGGGGTCCCGGCAGCTGCCCCCGGCGCCGATGCCCTCGGGGCAGTTCGTGCACCACTTGCACCGGGGGGGACCCTGGGGACGAAATTTGGGGATTTTTGGGGATTTTTTGGGAATTTTTGGGGTGAAAACTGGGAAAAAATCGGGATTTTTAAGGCATTTTTAGGGAGAAAACTGGGGAAAAATGGAGGTTTTAAGGAGGTTTTGGGGTAGAAATTGGGATTTCTGGGCATTTGGGGGAGGGTTTGGGGGTCCTGGGTGGATTTTGGGGAGGGTTTGGGGGTCCTGGGTGGATTTTGGGGAAAAATTTGGCATTTTTTAGGGGTTTTTGGGGAGCAAATTGGGAAAAATACAGAGATTTTTGGGGATTTCGGGGAGGGTTTGGGGGTCCTGAATGTCAAAAGTTAGGATTGAAATGGATTTTGGGGAGCGTTTTGGGGTTCTCAGGTGAATTTCGGGGGTCCTAGGTGGATTTTGGGGGTCTCGAGGAAAAAAAAATCGGAAAAAATTGGGATTTCAGGGGATTTTGGGGGTCCCAGGTGGATTTTGGGGAGATTTCGGGGGTCCCGGCAGCTGCCCCCGGCGCCGATGCACGCGCCCTCGGGGCAGTTCGTGCACCACTTGCACCGGGGGGGACCCTGGAAACGAAATTTGGGGATTTTGGGGATTTTTGGCAAAAAATTGGGGAAAAATCAGGATTTTTTAGCAGTTTTTAGGGAGAAAATGGGGAAAAAATGGAGATTTTAAAGGTGTTTTTGGGGTCTCGTGGATTTTGGAGTTCCCAGGGGAGTTTTGGGGAGATTTTGGGGGTCCCAGGTGGATTTTGGGGAGGTTTTGGGGAGATTTTTGGGAAAAAAATTGGGATTTCTGGGGATTTTGGGTTTGTTTCGGGGGTCCCGGCAGCTGCCCCCGGCGCCGATGCCCTCGGGGCAGTTCGTGCACCACTTGCACCGGGGGGGACCCTGCGGACGAAATTTGGGGATTTTTGGGGTTTTCTGGCAAAAAACTGGGGAAAAATCGGGATTTTTGGGGGGTTTTTGGGAAAAAATTGGGAAAAAAATGCGATTTTTAAGGAGATTTTAGGGAGAAAATGGAAAAAAAATGGAGATTTTGAAGGTGTTTTTGGGGTCTCGTGTGGATTTTGGGATTCCTAGGTGAATTTTGGGGAGATTTTGGGGGTCCCAGGTGGATTTTTGGGGTTCCCAGGTGGATTCTGGGTGGATTTTGGGGTGAATTTTGGGTTTGTTTCGGGGGTCCCGGCAGCTGCCCCCGGCGCCGATGCCCTCGGGGCAGTTCGTGCACCACTTGCACCGGGGGGGACCCTGCGGACGAAATTTGGGATTTTTGGGGATTTTTTGGGAATTTTTGGGGAATTTTTGGGGTGAAAATTGGGAAAAAATGAGATTTTTAAGGCGTTTTTAGGGAGAAAACTGGGGAAAAATGGAGGTTTTAAGGAGGTTTTGGGGTAGAAATTGGGATTTCTGGGCATTTGGGGGAGGGTTTGGGGGTCCTGGGTGGATTTTGGGGAGGGTTTGGGGGTCCTGGGTGGATTTTGGGGAAAAATTTGGGATTTTTTAGGGGTTTTTGGGGAGCAAATTGGGAAAAATACAGAGATTTTTGGGGATTTCGGGGAGGCTTTGGGGGTCCCGGAGGCTCCTTAATGTCAAAAGTTAGGATTGAAATGATTTTGGGGAGGGTTTTGGGGTTCTCAGGTGAATTTCAGGGGTCCTAGGTGGATTTTGGGGGTCCCAGGTGGATTTTGGGGAGGTTTTGGGGAGATTTTGGGAAAAAATTTGGGATTTCTGGGGATTTGGGGTTTGTTTCGGGGGTCCCGGCAGCTGCCCCCGGCGCCGATGCCCTCGGGGCAGTTCGTGCACCACTTGCACCGAGGGGGACCCTGGGGATGAAATTTGGGAATTTTTGGGTTTTTTGGGAAAAAATTGGGGAAAAATCAGGATTTTTTAGCAGTTTTTAGGGAGAAAATGGGGAAAAAATGAGATTTTTAAGGCATTTTTAGGGAGAAAACGGGGAAAAAATGGAGATTTTAAAGGTGTTTTTGGGGTCTCGTGTGGATTTTGGGGTTCCTAGGTGAATTTTGGGGAGATTTTGGGGGTTCCAGGTGGATTTTGGGGAGATTTTTGGGAAAAAAATTGGGATTTCTGGGGCCTTTAGGTTTGTTTCGGGGGTCCCGGCAGCTGCCCCCGGCGCCAATGCCCTCGGGGCAGTTCGTGCACCACTTGCACCGGGGGGGACCCTGGGGAGCCAAAAATTTGGGAATTTAGAAGTTTTGGGGAAAAAAATCGGAATTTTGGGGGTTTTTGAGGTGAAAATTGGGAAAAAATCGGGATTTTTAAGGTGTTTTTTTGAAGGTTTTGGGGAGAAAATCGTGGGATTTCAAGGGGTTTTGGGGAGGGTTTGGGCGTCTCAGAGGCATTTTGGGGTGGTTTTGGGGGTCCCAGGTGGATTTTGGGGAGGTTTTGGGGAAAAATTGGGATTTTTAAGGGGTTTTTGGGGAATAGATTGGGAAAAATATGGAGATTTTAAGGGGAGTTTGGGGAGGGTTTGGGGGTCCCAGGAGCTTCTGGGTGTCAAAAATTGGCATTTCAGGGGAATTTGGGGAGGGTTTTGGGGGTCTCAGGTGAATTTTGGGGGTCCTAGGTGGATTTTGGGGAGGTTTTGGGGGTCTTGAGGAAAAAAATTGGGAAAAAATTGGGATTTCAGGGGATTTTGGGGTTCCCAGGTGGATTTTGGCGAGGTTTTGGGGAAAAAATTGGGATTTTTAAGGAAAAAATTGGGATTTAAGGGCATTTTGGGGGAAGAAATTGGGATTTAAAGGAGTTTTGGGGAGGATTTGGGATTTAAGGGCATTTTGGGTTTTTTTTAATATTTTTGGACATTTTGGGGACACTTTTGGGGCTATTTCGGGGGTATTTTTGGGATATTCTGAGGATATTTTCAGGACATTTTGGGGACATTTCAGGGTATTTTTGGGGATATTTTGGGGATATTTTGGGGATATTTTTGGGATATTTTTGGGATATTCTGGGGGATATTCTGGGGTATTCTCAGGATATTTTCAGGACATTTTTGGGTCATTTTTAGGGATATTTTGGGGCTGTTTTGGGGATATTTTGAGGATATTTTGGGGACATTTTGGAGACATTTCAGGGCTATTTTTGGGGCATTTTTGGGGATATTTTGGGGCTGTTTTGGGGATATTTTGAGGATATTTTGGGGACATTTTGGAGACATTTTTGGGCCATTTTTGGGGCTATTTTGGGGTATTTTTGGGGCTGTTTTGGGGTCTCACCGAGCCCCCCAGGGGGTGCTGGGCCAGGCACTCGCTGCAGCTCCAGGGGGATTTTTGGGGATATTTTGGGATATTTCGGATCGATTTTTTTAGTATTTTCAGGATATTTTGGGGATATTTTGGGGATATTTTCAGGATATTTCAGGGATATTTTGGGGCCATTTCAGGGCTATTTTTGGGGATTTTTGGGCATATTTTGAGGATATTTTCAGGACATTTTGGGGACATTTCAGGGTATTTTTGGGGATATTTTGAGGATATTTTGGGGCTATTTTGAGGATATTTGGGGACATTTTGGAGACATTTCAGGGCTATTTTTGGGGCTGTTTTGGGGTCTCACCGAGCCCCCCAGGGGGTGCTGGGCCAGGCATTCGCTGCAGCTCCGGAGCCTCCGGCACTCGTGGGGGTCCCGCGGGGAGGGGGCGCAGGGGGAGGGGATGGGCGAGCAGCCCAGCCTGGGGGGAACAAACACCTCATTTGCATCTCATTTGCATATTCCAAAACCCACATTTAAAAACCCCAACCGGAACTGGCAATAAAGGGCCCAAATTCCAAAAAAATTGCACCAAAATCCTCCCCAAATTCCCTCAAAATCCACAAATTCCCCCCAAAATCCTCCCGAAAATCTTCTCAAATTCTATCCAAATTCTCCCAAATCCTCCCCAAAATGTTCCCAAAATTCTCCCCAAATTCTCCTCAAAATCCTCCCCAAATTCTACCCAAATTCTCCCCCAAATTCTACCCAAATTCTCCCCCAAATTCTACCCAAGTA
>JAXCHO010000768.1:0-59125 GCA_036630365.1 Acanthiza pusilla
TCTGGAGACCCCAAAAGGCAATGGAGAAAATGAAAATTCCACGTGGGGAATTCCTAAATTCCACCTGGGGACCCCCAAATTCTACCTGGGACCTCCCAAATTCCACCTTGGGACCCCCCAAAACCCCTCCAGGACCCCCAAAACCCGCCAGGACCCCCAAAATTCCCTCCAAAACCCTCCAGAACCTCCCAAACACCCCCAGGACCCCCCAAAACCCCTCCAGGACCCCCCAAAATCCCCCAGGACCCCCAAAATTCCCTCCTATTCAACTCAGGCCCTTCCAAAACCCCTCCAGGATCCCCAAAACCCCCCCAGGACCCCCAAAATTTCCTCAAATGCCACTTAGCTCCCCCCAAACCCCTCCTGGACCCCCCAAATCCCCCCAGGACCCCCCAAAACCCCTTCAGGACCCCCAAAATCCCCTCATATCCTCCTTGGGCCCCTCCAATCCCCAACCAGAGCCCCCCAGGACCCCCCAACTCCCCCCAAACACCCCCAGGACCCCCCAAAATCCCTTCAGGACCCCAAAATCCCCTCATATCCTCCTTGGGCCCCTCCAATCCCCAACCAGAGCCCCCAAAACCGCCCCAAGCTCCCCCAAAACTCCCCTCAGGACCACCAAATCCCCCCAGGACCCCCCAAAACCCACCAGGACCCCCCAAAACCCCTCCAGGACACCCCCAAAATTCCCTTCAAAACCCTCCAGAACCTCCCAAACACCCCCAGGACCCCCCAAAACCCCACCAGGACCCCCCAAAATTCCCTCCAAAACCCTCCAGAACCTCCCAAACACCCCCAGGACCCCCCAAAACCCCACCAGGACCCCCCAAAAATTCCCTCCAAAACCCTCCAGAACCTCCCAAACTCCCCCCAGGACCCCCCAACTCCCCCCAAAACCCCTCCAGGACCCCCCAAAACCCACCAGGACCCCCCAAAATTCCCTCCAAAACCCTCCAGAACCTCCCAAACTCCCCCCAGGACCCCCCAACTCCCCCCAAACACCCCCAGGACCCCCAAAACCCCTCCAGGACCCCCCAAAATCCCCCCCAAGCCCCCCCGGCCCCCTCCCCACCTGCAGGGGGGTGAAGGCCACGCTGGAGGCCGTGCCCGAGCTCCGGTCCCGAATGGTGGATTTGCCTCCGTAAACAACGCTCTGCTTCTGCAGCGTCCTCTGCAAGCGTCAATTACAGGTTAATTATGTTAATTAGGGGCTAATGACGCTGATTAGGGGGTCATTAAGCCGAGGGGGGTGAGGTACCTGCAGGGTTTTGCTGATCCGAGCCTTGGTGGCTTCGTTGACCTGAGTTTGCCTCACGCGGCCACTGCCGGCCTTGCCCAGGTGGCCCAGGCTGAAGCCGAGGTCCTCCTGGTAGGCGTCCTCCTCGATCTGAGGGAGAAATGGGAGAAAAAATGGGAAAAAATGGGGAAAAATGAGATTTGGGGGGGTTAAAATGCCATTTGTGGGGCATAGAAAGGAAGGAAATGGGAGCTTGAGGGGTCTGAGGAGGCCCAGGCTGAAGCCCAGGTCCTCCTGGTAGGTGTCCTCCTCGATCTGAGGGAAAAATGGGAGAAAAATGGGAAAAATGGAAAAAAATGGGGAAAATCGGTGTTAAAAATGGGATTTGGGGGAGCAGAAAGGGAGGAAAATGGGGGTGTGAGGGGTCCCAGGAGGCCCAGGCTGAACCCCAGGTCCTCCTGGTAGGCGTCCTCCTCGATCTGAGGGAAAAATGGAAGAAAAAAATGGGAAAAAAAATGAGTGAAAAACTGGAAAAAAATTAGTAAAAAAAATGGGATTTGGGGGGTTATAATGAGATTTGGGGGAATAGAAAGGGAGGAAATGGAGGTTTGAGGGGTACCAGGAGGCCCAGGCTGAAGCTGAGGTCCTCCTGGTAGGCGTCCACCTCGATCTGAGGGAAAAACGGGACAAAAATGGGAAAAATAGGGAAAAAATTAGTAAAAAATGGGATTTGGGAGGTTACAATGGGATTTGAGGGGATAAAAATGGAGGCAAGGGAGGTTTGAGGGGGGCCAGGAGCCCAGGCCGAAGCCCAGTCTTCCTAGATCTGAGGGAAAAATGGGATAAAAAACGAGAAAAATAGAAAAAAAAGAGTAAAAAACAGAATTGGGGACGGTTCAAATGGCGTTAAAGGGGGAAAATGAGATTAAAGGGGCAAAAAATTGGATTTTAGGGGGGAAAATGGAGTTTAGGTATTCCTGGAGGCACGGGCTGAACCCAAGACCCTCCTCATAGGCCTCTTCCTCGATCCGAGGGAAAAATGGGATAAAAAAACGAGAAAAATAGAAAAAAAAGAGTAAAAAAACAGAATTGGGGAGGGTTCAAATGGGGTTAAAGGGGGAAAATGAGATTAAAGGGGCAAAAATGGGATTTTAGGGGGGAAAATGGAGTTTAGGTATTCCTGGAGGCACGGGCTGAACCCAAGACCCTCCTCGTAGGCCTCTTCCTTGATCCGAGGGAAAAATGGGATAAAAAAAATGAAAAAATAGAAAAAAATGAGTAAAAAACGGAATTTTGGGAGGGTTCAAATGGAGTTACAGGAGAAAAAAATGAAGTTAAAGGGGGAAAAAATTGGATTTTAGGCGGAAAAATTGAGTTTAGGTATCCCACAAGGCCCAGGCTGAACCCAAGGCCCTCCTCGTAGGCCTCTTCCTCGATCTGAGAGAAAAATGGAGTAAAAAATGAGAAAAATGGGGGAAAAAAATTGGATTTTTGGGGTGGGTAAAGGGAAAAAATAGGGTGAAAGGGGAAAAAATGGGGTTTAGGAGGAAAAATTGAGTTTAGGTTTCCCTGGAGGCCCAGGCTGAACCCAAGGCCTCCTCGTAGGCCTCTTCCTTGATCTGAGAGAAAAACGGAATAAAAAAGGAGAAAAAACACGAAAAAAAAAGACTTAAAAGAGGAATTTGGGAGGGTTCAAATGGGGTTAAAGGAGAAAAAATTAGGTCAAAGGGGGAAAATGGGATTTTAGGGAGAAAAATTGAGTTTAGGGGTTCCTGGAGGCCCAGGCTGAACCCAAGGCCTTCTTCTGATCTGAGGCAAAAATGGGATAAAAAATGAGAAAAACTAGGAAAAAATGAGATTTTAGGGGAGGCTAAAATGAGATTTGGGGGTTCCAGGGGGGTTAGAAGAGGATTTGGGGGTTTAATTAGGGTTAATTTGCGTTAATTACCTCCCCGAAGCTCATCCTGTTGGCTTGCTTGCGAATCTCTGTCAGCCCCAGGCGCTCCTTCATCTTCCGGTACCTGCGGTAATTAGGGACTAATTAGGGGTTAATTAGGGCGTACTTTGGGGGTTAATTGGGGAGCAATTAGGGGGCTGATTGAGGATTAATTGGGCATAATTTGGGGAGTTGATTGGGGGTTAATTGGGAGATAATTGGGAGATGCATTGGGGCTGATTTCAAGTTCATTAAGGGATTAATTAAAAAGTAAATGCAGGTGAACAAGGGGTACTTTAAGGCAATTAATTAAGAGATAATTAGGACGCGATTAGGGGCTTAGAAATTGGGGATTCATTTAGGTTAACTAGGAGAAAAGTGAGAGTTTTTTAGGGGTTGATTAAGGTGGCTCATTAGCAGTTAATTAGGTGTTAATTAGGGACTTAATGAGGGGTTGACTGGGGGTTTCTTAGAGGGTTTATTAGAGAATCAATTAATAGCCTAATGGAGTTAATTAATGAGTTAATTTGCATTAATTAGTGGCTCTTAATTGGAGATTCACTAGAGGTTAATTAGGGCTTAATTAGGAGATAATTAGGCGTTAATCAGGTGATAATTAGGTATTAATTACAAGCTTATTGGGGCTTCGTTGGGCGCTTAATTATGGGTGAATTGGGGGTTATTTGGGAAATTGGTTAGGGGTCCATCTGGGATGAATCGGGGATTAATTGAGTGTTAATTAAGGCTTAATTACAGGTTCATTTAGGGTTTTGTTTGGGGTTAATTATGGGTTATTTGGGACATTGCTCAGGAGTCAATCAGAGATTAATTAGGGCTTAATCAGGAAATAATTTGGGGTTAATCAAGATCAATTAAGGACTAATCAGGGATTAATTGGACATTAATTAGACATTAATTGCAGCCTCAGTAGAAGATTAATTACAGATAAACTTTTGGTTCACCAGGTGTGAACAGAGAATTAATTAACAAATCACTGAGAAATCACTCAGAAATTAATCAAAGACGAACCCGGACTTAACTAAAAATTCCTGAAGGATTAATTAGCGCTAATTAGCAGTAATTAACTCACCTGCGGCCGCCCCGTTTCTTCCTCTGGCCATCGAGCGGCGCCGGCAGAGGCTTCACCTGCTTGACCGGCGGCGGCTCCTGCCACTTGTCGAACTTGCGCTCGATCTCCTCCTTCAGCTCGTAGCCCACCTGAAATTCGGGAAAATTCGGGAATTTGGGGAAAATTCGGGAATTTCCAGGGAATTCTGGAAGTTTAGAAGAAAATTCGGGAATTTTTGGGGGAATTTTGGGATTTTGGGGAGGATTTAGGGGCTCCTGCCACTTGTCGAACTTGCGCTCGATCTCCTCCTTCAGCTCATAGCCCACCTAAAATTGGGGAAAATTCGGGAATTTTTGGGAAATTCGGGAATTTTTGGGGGAATTTTGGGGTAATTTTGGGGAGATTGGAGTGAATTTTGGAGGATTTAGAGGCTCCTGCCACTTGTTGAACTTGCACTCGATCTCCTTCAGCTCATAACCCACCTGGGATTGGGGAAATTTGGGGAATTTTTGGGGAAATTTTGGGGAAATTTTGGGGAAATTTTGGGGAAATTTCGGAACCTCACATAAATTTCAGGATTCAGGGAACATTTTGGGCTCTCCCAATCACATTTTTGGCCTCACCTTGCCGTCCTGGCTCTCCTGGAAGCTCCACCCTCACCCTGGGGTTGCATTCAGAACGAATTTTGGGGATTTCCATGAGAATTTTGGATTCCCACGGGGATTTTTGGGGCTCCCAGATCAATTTTGGGATCCAAGAACATTTTAGGATTTCCCAATAACTTTCCAGCCTCACCTTGCCATCCTGGGTCTCCTGGAAGCTCCCAGGGTTGGGTTCAGAACGAATTTTTGGATTTCCATGAGAATTTTGCCATTTCCATTAGGATTTTGTGACTCCCATGGGAATTTTTGGGGATCACATATATATTTTGGGATTCAGGGAACATTTTGGGATTTCCCAAATAACTTTCCAGCCTCACCTTGCCGTCCTGGCTCTCGTGGAAGCTCCCAGGGTTGGGTTCAGGACGAATTTTGGGGATTTCCATGAGAATTTTGCCATTTCCATGAGAATTTTGGATTCTAATTTCAGAATTCAGGGAACATTTTGGGGTATCTCAGATGAATTTCCAGCCTCACCTTGCCGTCCTGGCTCTCGTGGAAGCTCCCAGGGTTCGATTCAGGACAATCCCAATGGAATTTTTTTTGGATTTTGGGATTTCCATTAGGATTTTGTGATTCCCATGGGGATTTTTGGGGCTCCCAGATAAATTTTGGGATTCAGGGAACATTTTGGGCTCTCCCAATCCCATTTTTGGCCTCACCTTGCCGTCCTGGCTCTCCTGGAAGCTCCCAGGGTTCGATTCAGGACAATCCCAATGGAATTTTTTGGGGATTTTGGATTTTCATGGGGATTTTTGGGGATCACATATATGTTTTGGGATTCAGGGAATATTTTGGGGTATCCCAGATGAATTTGCAGCCTCACCTTGCCGTCCTGGCTCTCGTGGAAGCTGT
The DNA here is from genome assembly GCA_036630365.1 of Acanthiza pusilla. NCBI lineage: Eukaryota > Metazoa > Chordata > Aves > Passeriformes > Acanthizidae > Acanthiza > Acanthiza pusilla. Next base: position 5,757 of record JAXCHO010000768.1, read on the forward strand.
CCACCCTGGCCGCCAGCGTGCACTTTGCGGCCACGAGCCGCGCCGCTTTCCTCCTCAGGTCCTGCATGAACAAATTCCCATCAAATCCCCAATTTCCCCCCAATTTTTTTTGGATTTTTGGGGGTTTTCCCTCACTCACGGGCGGCAGGGACTGCACGATGTCGCTGTGGTAGATGAATCCTGTGTGGGGCAGGACGGAGGTGGAGGAGAAGCCTGAGAGCGTTCGGCGCTGAGCGCCCAGCAGGAGGATGTTGCAGGCTGGGAGCTTTGAGAGAGGGGTCAGGCCTCCTGCCACCCCTAAAATATGGAAAAAAACAAAAAAAAATTAGCTCAAAATTGTCCAGAAATATCCCAAAAAATATCCCAAAAAATTAGTCCAAAATATTAAAAAAAACCCCAAAAATTAGCTCAAAATAGCCCAGAAATATTAAAAAAAAACCTCCAAAAATTAGCCTAAAATAGCTCAAAAATATTAAAAAAACCCCCAAAAAATTGCTCAAAATAACCAAAACATTAAAAAAAAATTAGCCCAAAAATAGCCCAAAATTACAAAATACTACCAAAAAAAAGCCAAAAAATAGCCCAAAATAACCCAGAAATACCAAAAAATACCCCCCAAAAATTACGCAAAAATAGCCCAGAAATAATAAAAAAAAGCCCAAAAATTAGCCCAAAATAGCCCAGAAACACAAAAAAAAAAAAAACAAACCAAAAAATGAGCCCAAAATAGCCCAAAAATGCCCCAAAAACAGGAGAATCTCACAAGCCAGGAGCTTCGAGAGGAGAGCTAGGCCTCCTACCACACCCAAAACCCCAAAAAAACCCAAAATAAAAAAAATTACAAAAAAACGTATGTTGGAGGATATTTGAGGTATCTCCTGGGCTATTTTTTGGTGTTTTTTTGGTGTTTCTGGACTATTTTTGGATATTTTTGGATATTTTGGAGCTATCCCAGGGCTGGCACAAGGCCTGACCCCCAAATTTTGGGTTTTTTTCTTTTTTTTTATTCCCTGTTCCTTTTATTTTACCCCAACTCCATAATTTTGGTTTCCCTCCTTTCCCCCATATCAAACACAGATTTTTTTGGGGTTTCAGGGCAAATTTTGGGGCTATTTCAGGGGGATTTTCAAGGAAATATTTGTAGTGATTTTTGGGGGTTTCAGGGCAGATTTTGGGGTGATTTCTTTGGGGTTTCTGGGCAGATTTTGGGCCCATTTTTAGGTGGATTTTTGTGGAGATTTTTTGGGGTTTCAATGCAGATTTTGGGGTACTTTCAAATTCATTTTCAGAGCAATTTTTTGGAGATTTTTGGGGTTTCAGAGATGGATTTTTTGGGGTTTCAGTGCAGATTCTGGGTTGAATTTTTGGGATTTCAGGGATAGAATTTTTGGGGTTTCGGGGATGGACTTCTGCGGTTTCAGGGCAGATTTTGGGGCCATTTTTGTGGGGATTTTTGTGTGGATTTTTTGGGGGTTTCAGAGAAGAATTTTTGGGGTTTCAAAGCAGATTTTTGGGCAGGTTTTGGGCTCTGACCCATGATCTTGGCGGCGGTGGAGGCGCCGAGGATGAGCGAGAGGTTGGGGGCGATGAACGACATCCTCGACTCCACATATTCGTAAATCCTCAGCTTGGCCCCGCTCAGCGCCAGCGCCATGTCGCACGCGTCCTCGATGCGCCCCAGCTCCTCCTCCGACAGCTGCTGGCTGAGAAAAAACACAAAATGGACCCGAAAATCAAAAAAACCGACCCTGAAAACCCCAAAAACCACACCAGAATAGCCCAAAACCACTCCAGAATAGCCCAAAAACACCAAAAACTACACCAGAATAGCCCAAAATAGCCCCAAAATCTGCCCCAGCTCCTCCTCCAACAGCTGCTGCCTGAGAAAAAACACAAAAATCCAAAAAATGGACCCGAAAATCAAAAAAAAGACCCTGAAAACCCCAAAAACCACACCGGGAAACCCAAAAACTGCACCGAGAAACCCCAAAAACACCAAAAACTGCACTGAAAAACCCCAAAATCTGCCCCAGCTCCTCCTCCGACAGCTGCTGGCTGTGAAAAAACACAAAAAACCCAAAATGGACCCGAAAATCAAAAAAACTGACCCCGAAAACCCCAAAAACCACACCGGGAAACCCCAAAAACCACACCAGAATAGCCCAAAAACCCCAAAAACTGCACCAGAAAACCCCAATTACTGCACTAGGATAGCTCAAAATAGCCCCAAAATAGCCCCAAAAACTGCCCCAGCTCCTCCTCCGACAGCTGCTGCCTGAGAAAAACACAAAACTCCCAAAAATGGACCCGAAAATCCAAAAAACTGACCCCGAAAACCCCAAAAACTGCACCAGAATAGCCCAAAAACCCCAAAAAACTGCACCAGAATAGCCCAAAAACCCCAAAAAACTGCACTGAAAAACCCCAAAAACACCAAAAACTGCACTGAAAAACCCCAAAATCTGCCCCAGCTCCTCCTCCGACAGCTGCTGCCTTAAAAAAACCCAAAATGGACCCGAAAATCCAAAAAACCGACCCCAAAAACCCCAAAAACCACACCAGAATAGCCCAAAAACCCCAAAAACTGCACCAGAAAACCCCAATTACTGCACTAGGATAGCTCAAAATAGCCCCAAAATAGCCCCAAAAACTGCCCCAGCTCCTCCTCCGACAGCTGCTGCCTGAAAATGAACGAAAATCCCAAAATGGACCCGAAAATCAAAAAAACCGACCCCGAAAACCCCAAAAACCGCACCAGAATAGCCCAAAAACACCGAAAACTGCACTAAAAAATCCAAAAACTGCCCCAGCTCCTCCTCCGACAGCTGCTGGCTGTGAAAAATCCCAAAAATGGACCCGAAAATCCAAAAAACCGACCCCGAAAACCCCAAATTCCCTGAATTTCCCCAAAAAAATCCCAAACTGACCCCTGAGTGGTGGAGGCAGTGATGCTGACCACCCCAAAACCCCCAAATTTCCCAAAAATGAGCTCAAAACTGACCCCAACAAACCCCAAATTTTCCCAAAATTCTCCAAAAAAACCCCAAATTTTCCCCAAAAACCCAAATTTCCCCAAATTTCCCCGCACTGACCCCTGGGTGGTGGAGGCGGTGACGCTGACCACCCCAAAAACCACAATATTTCCTCAAAAAACCCCAAAAATTCCCAAAAAAACCCCAAAAGGGACCCCAAACTCCCCCCAAAAAAACCCCAAATTTTCCCAAAAACCCCAAATTTCCCCAAATTTCCCCAAAATTCCCCAAACTGACCCCTGGGTGGTGGAGGCGGTGACGCTGACCACCCCAAAAACCACAAAATTCCCCCAAATAATCCTCAAAAATTCCCCCAAACTCCCTCCAAAAACCCCAATTTTCCCCAAAAACCCCAAATTTCCCCAAATTTCCCCGAATTTCCCCGCACTGACCCCTGGGTGGTGGAGGCGGTGACGCTGACCACCCCAAAAACCCCAAAAATTCCCAAAAAAACCCCAAAAGGGACCCCAAACTCCCCCAAAAAACCCCCAAATTTTCCCAAAAACCCCAAATTTCCCCAAATTTCCCCGAATTTCCCCGAATTTCCTCAAAAAACCCCAAAATTCCCCGAATTTCCCCAACTCACCCCTGGGTGGTGGAGGCGGTGACGCTGACCACCCGAAAAACCCCAAATTGCCCAAAAAAACCCCAAAATTCCCCAAAATAATCCCCAAATTCCCCCCCAAAAACCCCAAATTTCCCCAAAATTCCCCAAATTTCCCCCAAATTCCCTGAATTTCCCCAGCTGACCCCTGGGTGGTGGAGGCAGTGACGCTGACCACCCCAAAAACCACAATATTTCCTCAAAAAACTCCAAAAATTCCCAAAAAAACCCCAAAAGTGACCCCAAATTCCCCCCCAAAAAACCCCAAATTTTCCCAAAAACCCCAAAAAACCCCAAAATTCCCCAAATTTCCCCAAAAAACCCCAAATTCACCCCTGGGTGGTGGAGGCGGTGACGCTGACCACCATGATGGTGGCGTTGGTCAGGATCTGCTGCACGTTCTCGTTGTTCTTGCACTTGTCCAGGGAATTGCCCAATTCCTGTGAAATTGACCCAAAAATCAGCCAAAATCACCCAAAAATCACCCAAAAATAACACGAAAATAACCAAAAAACTATCCAAAAATAACCCAAAAAATTATCCAAAAATAACCCAAAAAATTATCCAAAAATAACCCAAAGAATAGCCCAGAATTAGCCCAAAAATTGGTCAGGAAATTGCCCAATTCCTATAAAATTAACCCAAAAATCAGCCAAAATCTGCCAAAAATCACCCAAAAATAACACAAAAATAACCCCAAAAAATTAGCCAAAAATAACCCCAAAAATCAGCCAAAAATAACCCCAAAACAGCCCCAAAATAGCCCCAAAATCTACCAGGGAATTGCCCAATTCCTGAAAAATTGAACCCAAAAATCAGCCAAAATCAGTCAAATATAACCCCAGGAATAACCCCAAAAACAACCCAAAAATAGCTTAAAAATAGTCCAAAAATCGGCCAGGGAATTCCCCAATTCCTGAGGAATTAACCCAAAAATGGTCCAAAATCAGTCAAAAATCATCCAAAAATAACACAAAAATAGCCCCAAAAATCAGTCAAAAATAACCCCAAAACAGCCCCAAAATAGTCCAAAAATCTGCCAGGGAATTGCCCAATTCCTGAAAATCTTAACCCAAAAATTAATTGGGGAATTGTTAAAAAATCAATCAGGGAATTGATCCCAAAAATCCATCAGGGAATTGCCCAATTCCTGAAAAATTGAACCCAAAAATCAGCCAAAATGGCCCAAAAATCACCCAAAAATAACATAAAAATAAACCCCAAAATCAGCCAAAAATAACACCAAAATAACCCCAAAAATCAGCCAAAAATAACCCCAAAAATCAACCAAAAATAACACGAAAATAAGCCCAAAAATCGGCCAAAAATAACCCCAAAAATCACCCAAAAATCACCCAAAAATAGCCCAAAAATAGCCCAAAAATAGCCCAAAAATAACCCCAAAAATAACCCAAAAATCACCCAAAAATCACCCAAAAATAGCCCAAAAATCACCCAAAAATGAGTCAGGGAATTGCCCAATTCCTGCAGAATTCACTCCAAAAATCCATCGAGGTATTTTGGGGCAATTTCAGGGTTATTTTGGCAATTATTTGCATATTTTTGGCCATTTCTAAAAAAAAATTGGGGTATTTTTGGGGTGATTTTTGGCCTTTTTGGGGTGAATTTCAGGTATTTTTGGGTGACTTTGGGGTGATTTTGTCCTTTTTTGTGTGAATTTCAAGTATTTTGGGTGATTTTGGGGTATTTTTGGGTGATTTTGGGGTATCTTTGGGTGATTTTTGGGTGATTTTTGGGTGAATTTCAGGTATTTTTGGGGTGATTTTTGGGTATTTTGGGGTGATTTTGGGGTGATTTTGGGGTTCTTGGGGTGATTTTTGGGGTATTTTTGGCCGTTTTTGGGGTTTTTGGGGTATTTTTGGTGGTTTTTGGGGTATTTTGGGGTGTTTTTGGGTGATTTTGGGGTATTTTTGGCTATTTTTGGCCGTTTTTGGTGGTTTTTGGGTGTTTTTTGGGGTTTTTTTGGGTGATTTTTGGGTGATTTTGGTGTTTTTTGGGTGATTTTGGTGATTTTTGGGTGATTTTTGGCCGTTTTTGGGGTTTTTGGCTCCCCTGGCTACCTTGACGGTGCGGATGTAGTCGAGGGCGTTGGGCACGAGCGACTCGAGCTCGGGGAAGCGTTTGGAGTATTTGTCTCGGATGAACTTGTGGATTATGTCTGAAAAAATCAACAAATCTGAGCTGAGAAATGCTGAAAACAACAAAAAACTGAAAAGAAACGAAATCCTGGCAAAAAGAAAAAAAAAATCACTAAATTCCCACAAAAAACAAAAAAAAAATCACTAAAATCCCACAAAAAACAAAAAAAATCACTAAAATCCCACAAAAAACAAAAATAATCACTAAATTTCCCCAAAAAACAAATTAAAAAAATCACTAAATTCCCACAAAAAACAAACAAAAAACCCCAAAAAAGAAACACCCCCGAAAATCCCAAAAACCCTAAAATCCTCCCAAAAAACCCCAAAAAATTCCCAAAAAAAACCCCAAAAATTCACCAAAATTTAAAAGCAAATTCCCAAAGAAACCCCTGAAAAAATTCCCAAAAAACCCCAAAAAATTCCCAAAAAAACCCCCAAAAATTCCCAAAAAAAACCCCAAAATTCCCCAAAAAACCGCAAAAAAACCCAAAAAAATCCCCAAAATTAAAAAAAATTCCCAAAAAACCCCCAAAATTCCCAAAAAAAACCCCAAAAAAACCCCAAAAATTCCCCCAAAAAACCCCAAAAATTCTCAAAAAACCCCCCAAAAATTCCCAAAAAAACCCTCAAAAAATCCCAAAAAACCCCCAAAAATTCCCCCAAAAAACCCCCAAAATTCCCCCAAAAAAACCCAGAAATTCCCCAAAAAAAACCCAAAAAAACCCCAAAAAATCCCAAAAAAACCCCCCAAAAATCCCCAAAAAATCCCCAAAAACTCCGAATGTCACGGACTGAGCTCGTTCTCGATCTCCACCGTGAGGTTGTTTGCGTCGACGATCACTCGGTACTCGGGGGCAGCTTCCACCGGGCCCAGGACTGCAAAAAAAACCCAAAAAATAGTAAAAAATCACCCCAAAACTAGCCAAAAATAATGCCCAAAAGTGCCAAACCTCCACCGGGCCCAGAACTGGGAAAAAAAAAAAAAAAAAAGTAAAAAATCAACCCAAAAATAGCCTAAATTCACCCCAAAATCAGCCCAAAAAACCCCCAAAAATCACCCCAAAACCACCCCAAAAAAAACCCCAAAAATCACCCCAAAAAACCCCCAAAAATACCCCAAAAATACCCCAAAAAATCCCCAAAAATCACCCCAAATCCACCCCAAATCCACCCCAAAAAAAACCCCAAAAATCACCCCAAATGCACCCCAAAAACTTTGGGGTTCGGGGTTTTTTGGGGGTTATTTTTTTGGTTTTGCGGTGGATTTGAAATTTTTTGGGGTGGATTTGGGGTTTTTTGAGGTTTTCAGGGTGGATTTGGGTTTTTGGGGGGTGGATTTGGGATTTTTTGGAGGTGGAGTTGGTTTTTTGGGGGTTTTTCTGTTTGTTTTTCTGGAGTTTTTGAGGTGAATTTGGGATGTTTCGTTTTATTTTTGATTTTGGGGATTTTTTGGGATATTTTTTGGGGTTTTGGGGTATTTTTTGGGGTATTTTTGGGATTTTTGGGTATTTTTTGGGGTATTTTTTGAGTATTTTTTGGGGTTCTTGGGGTATTTTTTGGGGTATTTTTGGGGCATTTTTGGGGTATTTTTTGGGGTGAATTTGGGTTTTTTTTGGGTAGTTTTTGGGTTTTGGGTACCTTCGGCAGCCTTGGGCTGTTTCCCGATGTATTCCTCGATCTTCTGCATGATCTCAGCGAACTGCGGAAAAACGAGAGTTTTTAGGATTTTTTGGGGTGGATTTGGGGTTTTTTTGGGTTGGATTTGGGGTTTTTTGGGGTGGATTTGGGGTTTTTTGGGGTCTCAGGGGTGGGTTTGGGGTTTTTTGGGGTGCTGGGGGTGTTTTTGGGTTGGATTTGGGGTTTTTTCGGGGTGGATTTGGGGTTTTTTGGGGTCCTGGGGGTGTTTTTGGGTTGGATTTGGGGTTTTTCCTGGGGTCTCAGGGATGGATTTGGGGTTTTTTGGGGTGCATTTGGGGTATTTTGGGGTGGACTTTGGTTTTTTTGGGGTTTCAGGGGTGGGTTTGGGGTTTTTTGGGGTCCTGGGGGTGTTTTTGGGTTGGATTTGGGGCTTTTTGGGGTGGATTTGGGGGTCTTGGGGGTGCATTTGGGGTTTTTTGGGGTCTCAGAGGTGGGTTTGGGGTTTTTTGGGGTGGATTTCGGTTTTTTTGGGGTCTCAGGGGTGGATTTGGAGTTTTTTCAGAGTGGGTTTGGGGTTTTTTGGGTCCTGGGGGTGTTTTTGGGTTGGAGTTGGGGTTTTTTGGGGTGCATTTGGGGTTTTTTTGGGGTCTCAGGGGTGGATTTGGGGTTTTTCAGGGTGGATTTAGGGTTTTTTGGGCAGGATTTGGGGGTCTTGGGGGTGTCAGGGATGGGTTTGGGGTTTTTTTGGAGTGGAATTAGGGATTTTTTGGGGTCTCAGGGGTGGATTTGGGATGGATTTGGGGCTCTGGAGTTTTTTGGGGTGGAATTGGATTTTTTTGGGGTCCTGGGGGTGCTTTTGAGATGATTTTGGAGATATTTCTGAGGTAATTCAGGGACATTTTTGGGACATTTTTGGGGTAATTTACGGATATTTTTGGGGTAACTTTGGGCCATTTTTGGGCCATTTTTGGGATATTTTTGCGATATTTCTGGGGCAGTTTCAGCGACATTTTTGGGGCAATTCACAGATATTTTTGGGATATTTCAGAGATATTTCAGGTGTAACTTTAGGACATTTTCGTGATATTTCTGGGGCGAATCATGGATATTTTTGGGACATTCTTGGGGTAATTTTAGGGATATTTTCAGGATACTTCAGGGCTATTTTTGGGGTAATTTTTGGGATATTTTCAGGATACTTCAGGGCTATTTTTGGGGTAATTTTTGGGATATTTTCAGGACACTTCAGGGACATTCTCAGGGTAATTTCTGGGATATTTTCAGGACACTTCAGGGCTATTTTTGGGGTAATTTTCGGGATATTTTCAGGACACTTCAGGGCTATTTTTGGGGTAATTTTAGGGATATTTCCAGGATACTTCAGGGCTATTTTTGGGGTAATTTTCGGGATATTTTCAGGATACTTCAGGGCTATTTTTGCGGTAATTTTTGGGATATTTTCAGGATACTTCAGGGCTATTTTTGGGGTAATTTTCGGGATATTTTCAGGATACTTCAGGGCTATTTTTGGGGTAATTTTAGGGATATATTTGAAGCAATTCAGGGCTATTTTTGGGGTAATTTTAGGGATATATTTGAAGCAATTCAGGGATATTTTTGGGGTAATTTTAGGGATATATTTGAAGCAATTCAGGGATATTTTTGGGGTAATTTTAGGGATATATTTGAAGCAATCCAGGGATATTTTTGGGGTAGTTTTGAGATATTTTTCGGATGTTTTTAGGATAATTTCAGTCCATTGCAGGCTCTCCTCACCGCCTTGGAGCCCCAGAGCTTGGCGATGCTGCGCACAGACTCGGCAGCCTCGGGGGGCTCGGGGTCCTCGCGCACGTCCTCGATCGGGGGCTCCTCCCCCCCCTCGGAGCCTTCGGCCTCCTCCTCCTCCCCAGCAGCCTCCTCCAGGTCAGCCAGCAGCTCATCGGCCAGGGACATGGTCAAACTGGGAGAACTGGGAGCACTGGGAATGGGAAACGAGCTTTGGTTATCATCCCCAGCAGCTCATCGGCCAGGGACATGGTCAAACTGGGAGAACTGGGAGAACTGGGAATGAGAAATGGGGAATGCTTATCATTCCCAGTCAGAAAATCCCCAAACTGGGAGCACTGGGAGCACTGGGAGCACTGGGCTCCTCCCCAGCAGCCTCCTCCAGGTCAGCCAGCAGCTCATCGGCCAGGGACATGGTCAAACTGGGAGAACTGGGAATGAGAAATGAGCTTTGGTTATCATTCCCAGTCAGAAAATCCCCAAACTGGGAGCACTGGGAGCACTGGGAGCACTGGGAGCACTGGGCTCCTCCCCCGCGGCCTCCTCCAGGTCAGCCAGGAGCTCATCGGCCAGGGACATGGTCAAACTGGGAGAACTGGGAGAACTGGGAATGAGAAATGAGCTCTGGTTATCATCCTCGGTCAGAAACATCCCCAAACTGGGAGCACTGGGAGCACTGGGAGCACTGGGCTCCTCCCCAGCAGCCTCCTCCAGGTCAGCCAGCAGCTCATCGGCCAGGGACATGGTCAAACTGGGAGAACTGGGCAAACTGGGAATGGCAAATGAGCTTTGGTTATCATCCCCAGTCAGAAACATCCCCAAACTGGGAGCACTGGGCAAACTGGGAATGAGAAATGGGAAACGGTTATCATTCCCAGCAGCTCATCGGCCCGGGACACAGACACAGTCAGACTGGGAGAACTGGGAGCACTGGGAGAACTGGGAGCAAATGGGAATGAGCTTTGGTTATCATCCCCAGTCACAAAATCCTCAGACTGGGAGCACTGGGAACACTGGCAATGGGAAATGGGCTCTGGTCACCATCTTCAGCCAATAAATCCTCAAACTGGGCAAACTGGGAGCACTGGGAGGGGAAATGGAGCCCAGAGAGCTCCCCGAGTCACCCCCGAGCCACTCCCCAGCCCCAAATCACACGCAATTCCCCACAAAATTCACCAAAATTCCCTCAGAATTCCCCAAAATTCACCAAAATTCCACGAAATTCCCAAAGTTCCACAAAATTCCCTCAGAATTCCCTCAGAATTCCACAAAATTCCACAAAATTTCCACAAAATTCCCTCAGAATTCCCTCAGAATTCCACAAAATTCCACAAAATTTCCACAAAATTCCCTCAGAATTCCGTCAAATCCCACAACATTCCGCAAAAATCACCAAAATTCCCAAAAATGCCCTCAGAATTCCCACAAAATTCCACAAAATTCCCTCAGAATTTCACAAAATTCCCTCCGAATCCTCCCCCGGTACCTCCCGCTCCCGCCGCAGCCGCTCTGACGTCACTTCCGCCTTGCGACGCACAGCCGACGACGACACAGCTTCCGCTTTCCGGCGCTTTACCGTGACGTCATCCCCGCGCGCCGCCGTTCCCCCCTCCCCCCCACCGGGGCCGCCGCGCCCGCGCGAGCCCCGCGCCGTGACGTCATCGGCGGTGCGTGACGTCACGGGGACCGGGGGGGTTACTGGGATGGAACCGAAATGGGCACTGGGGGGGACTGGGAAGATTGGGGAGGGGGCACTGGGAGGAATTGGAAGCACTGGGAGCAACCGGAGGGGCACTGGGACAAACTGGGAGCACTGGGAGGAACTGGGAGGGACTGGAACAGGCACTGGGAGCACTGGGAAGGACTGGGAAGAGACTGGAATGGGTATTGGGGGGGGACTGGGAGCACTGGGAGGAACTGGGATGGACTGGGAGGGACTGGGAGGGATGGAGAAAGGGCACTGGGGAGGACTGGGAGCACTGGGAATAACTGGGAAGGATTGGGAGGAGGGAACTGGGAAAGACTGGGAGGGACTGGGAGGGATTGGAGAGGCACTGGGAGGAACTGGGAGCACTGGGGGGGACTGGAATGGACTGGGCCAGGCATTGGAGGGGACTGGGAGCACTGGGAGGAACCACTGGGGGGAGCGGGAAGAACTGGGAGCACTGGGAAGGTACTGGGATGGACTGGAACAGGCACTGGGAGGAACTGGAAGTTACTGGAATAGACTGGGAAGGACGGTGATGGGCACTGGGAGAAACTGGGAGCACTGGGAGGGACCTGGGGGTGAATTTTGGGACCCCCCCAGGATGAATTAGGGAGCCCCAGAATTAATTTGGGGATTAATTAATTTAATTAATCCACCCAGGATGCATTTTGGGACCCCCACGGTGGATTTTGGCACCCCCAGATGAATTTTGGGGACCCCTGACCCCCCAAATTCCCCCCCAAATGAATTTAGGGACCCCCCAGGATGAATTTAGGGACACTTAGGATAAATTTTGGGGACCCCTGATGAATTTAGGGACCCCCAGGATAAATTTGGGGACCCCTGACCCCCAAATCTCGCCGCAGGCATGGCGGGGATGGATTTTGGGGACCCCCAGGATAAATTTGGGACTCCCAGGATGAATTTGGAGACCCCTGACCTCCCAAAATCTCCCCCAGAATGGATTTTGGGACCCCCAGGATGAACTTTGGGACCTCAAATAAATTTAGGGATCCCCAGGATGAATTTAGGGACCCCTGACCCCCCAAGTTCCCCCCCAGGCATGGCAGGGATGAATTTTGGGGACCCCCCAGGATAATTTTGGGGACCCCTGACCCCCAATCTCCCCGCAGGCATGGCGGGCGTGTCGTTCGAGGAGTTCTCAGCATGGCAGGGATGGATTTTGGGTTAACTTAGGTTAAATTTGGGACACTTCGGTTAAATTTTGGGACCCCCAGGATGAATTTTGGGACCCCAGCTGGATTTTGGGGACCCCCAGGATAATTTTGGGGACCCCTGACCCCCGATTTTCCCGCAGGCATGGCGGGGGTGTTGTTCAAGGAGTTCTCGGTGTGGTTGGGGTGGATTTTGGGTTAACTTAGGTTAAATTTGGGACACTTCGGTTAAATTTTGGGACCCCCAGATGAATTTTGGGACCCCCAGATGAATTTTGGGACCCCCAGATGAATTTTGGGACCCCAGGTGGATTTTGGGGACCCCTGACCCCCCAAATTTCCGCAGGCATGGCGGGGGTCTCGTTCGAGGAGTTCTCGGCGCCGCCGGGCGCGGAGCTGGCGCTGGAGCCTCTCTTCGGGGGGAACATTCTGGAAAGCGAGGGCGAGCCCGAGGGGGGGGCGGAGCCCGAGGGGGGCGGGGCCGGGCCCGAGGGGGGCGGGGCCGAGCCGCCCCTCCCCCCCCAGCCCCGCCCCGCCCGCCGCAGGGAGGGGGAGGGGCAGGGGGCGGGGCCGGCGGAGGGGGAGGGGCCAGAGATGAGGAGGAGGAGATTGAAGCTGCAGGCGCTGGGGAGGAGGTGCCGCGAGATCAGACAGGTGAGGGGCGGGGCTAAAGGGGAGGGGCGGGGCTAAAGGGGAGGGGCGGGGCTAAAGGGGAGGAGGTGCCGTGAGATACGGCAGGTGAGGGCGGGGCTAAAGGGGAGGGGCGGGGCTAAAGGGGGCGGGGCCGATTGAAGCTGCAGGCGCTGGGGAGGAGGTGCCGCGAGATCCGGCAGGTGAGGGCGGGGCTAAAGGGGAGGGGCGGGGCTAAAGGGGAGGGGTGGGGCTAAAGGGGAGGGGCGGGGCTAAAGGGGAGGGGCAGGGCCTGACAGGTGAGGGGCGGGGCCTGACAGGTGAGGGGCGGGGCTAAAGGGGAGGAGGTGCCGAGAGATCCGACAGGTGAGGGCGGGGCTAAAGGGGAGGGCGGGGCTTACAGGTGAGGGGCGGGGCTAATGGGGAGGAGGTGCCGCGAGATCCGACAGGTGAGGGGGCAGGGCTTATAGGGGAGGGGCGGGGCTAAAGGGGAGGGGTGGGGTCTGACAGATGAGGGGCGGGGCTAAAGGGGAGGAGGTGCTGAGAAATCAGACAGGTGAGGGGTGGGGCCTGACAGGTGAGGGGCGGGGCTAAAGGGGAGGGGGCAGGGCTAAAGGGAAGGAGGTGCCGCGATATCCGGCAGGTGAGGGGCGGGGCTAAAGGGGAGGGGCGGGGCTAAAGGGGGCGGAGCTAATGGGGAGGCGGTGCTGTGAGATCCAGCAGGTGAGGAGGTGGGGCTGACAGGTGGGGGGGTGGGGCTAAAGGGGAGGAGGTGACACAAGATCCAATAGGTGAGGGCGGGGCTCGACAGGCAAAGGCTCTTTGGTGGCCCCGCCCCTCACTGACCACGCCCCTTTCGTGGCCCCGCCCCCAGGTGAACGCCAGGGCTCTGCAGCGCCTGCGGCAGGTGCAGAGAGTGACGCGCAGGCTGCAGCTCGAGCGCAGGTGAGACCCCGAAGGGACACGCCCACACCTGGGACACGCCCACACCTGGGACACACCCCAAGGGACATGACCTCCAGGGACACGCCCCAAAGGGACACGCCCACACCTGGGACACAAACACACCTGGGACATGCCCACACCTGGGACATGCCCACACCTGGGACACGCCCCAAGGGACACGCCCACACCTGGGACACAAATACACCTGGGACATACCCCAAGGGACACGCCCCAAGGGACACGCCCACACCTGGGACACGCCCACACCTGGGACATGCCCACACCTGGGACACGCCCCAAGGGACACGCCCACACCTGGGACACGCCCACACCTGGGACACACCCACACCTGGGACACACCCACACCTGGGACACAAACACACCTGGGACATGCACACACCTGGGACACGCCCCAAAGGACACGCCCACCTGGGACACACCCCAAGGGACACGCCCACACCTGGGACACGCCCATGGGGACACAAACACACCTGGGACACGCCCACACCTGGGACACACCTCAAGGGACACGCCCACACCTGGGACACGCTTACACCCAGGACACGCCCACACCTGTGACACGCCCACACTTGGGACATGCCCCAAGGGACACACCCACACTTGGAACACAAACACACCTGGGACACACCCACACCTGGACACGCCCACACCTGGACATGCACACACCTGGGACACGCCCCAAATGACACGCCCACCGGGGACACTCCCATGGGAGGCACACCCGAAAGGGACACGCCCTCACCTGGTACACGCCCATGGGAGACACACCCGAAAGGGACACGCCCTCACCTGGACACGCCCCAAAGGGACACATCCATGGGGACACGCCCACAGGGACACGCCCCGAGGTGACACGCCCACACCTGGGACACGCCCACCTGGGACACGTCCTGAATGGACACGCCCAAAGGGACACAGCCATGGGGACACACCCCAGGGACACGCCCACACCTGGACACGCCCTAAGGCGCACACCCCAATGGACACACCCCAGGGACACGCCCACACCTGGACACGCCCCAAAGGGATACGCCCACTGGGGACACACCCACGCCCATTCAAGGACACACCCACCTGGGTCACATCCTTTTATTGGACACGCCCACTTGGTCCACACCCATGCCTGGGCCACGCCCTTGGAGGCCACACCCATTTGAGGCCATGCCCCTCTGAGGCCACGCCCCTCTGAGGCCACGCCCCCTCTGGCCCCGCCCCCGCAGGTTCCTGATGCAGGTGTTGGATTCTCACGGCGATCGCTACCGCCAGGGGCAGCTCACGGTGCTGCTGCAGGTGAGCACCCACAAACCCAAATCACCCCCAAATTACCCCAAAATCACCCCAAAATCACCCTGAAATTACCCTGAAATTACCCCAAAATCACCCCGAAATTACCCCAAAATAATCCCAAAAATCACCCTGAAATTACCCCAAAATCACCCTGAAATCACCCCACAATCACCCTGAAATTACCCCAAAATCACCCTGAAATCAGCCCAAAATAATCCCAAAAATCACCCCAAAATCACCCCAAAAATACCTCCAAAATGAGCCCAAAACCACCCAAAAACCACACCACAATCACCCCAAAAACACCCCCAAAATTACCCCAAAATCACCCCAAAAATCCCCCAAAATCGACCTAAAAATTACCCCAAAATTACACCCAAATTCCCCCAAATTCCCTCCCCAAATCCCCCAAAATTACCCAAAATCCCCCCCAAATACCCCAAAATTCTCCCAAACTCCCCCAAAATTCCCCAAAAAATGTCCCCAAATACCCAAAATTCCCCAAAAAATGTCCCCAAATACCCAAAATTCCCCAAAAAATGTCCCAAAATACCCAAAATTCCCCAAAAATCCCCCAAAATCCCTCCTTGAACCCCCAAATTTCCCCCCAGGAGGAGGGGGGGCTCCTGGCCATACCAAAATCCCCCAAATCCTCCCAAAATCCCCCCCAAATTACCCCAAATGCCCCCCAAATCTCTCCAATTCCCTCCCAAATTACCCAAAACCCCCCGAAATCATCCCCCAAATATCCCAAATCCCCCAAATTTCCCCCCCCAGGATGAGTGGGGGTCCTAGCTCCCCCAAAATTACCCCAGACCCCCCAAAAAATATCCCCAAATCCCCCCTGACCCCCAAATTTTGCCCACAGGATGAGGAGGGGGTCCTGGCCCCCCCAAATCCCCCCCAAAATTCCCAAATTCCCAAATTTCCCCCCTGCGGGAGGAGGGGTCTCTCCTGGCTGTGCCCCCCCAAATATCTCAAATCCCCCCAAAATTCCCTCAAAACACCCCCAAAATCCCCCCAAATATCCCCAAATGTCCCACATTCCCCAAAAAATGTCCCCAAAATGTCCCGAAATTTCCCAAAATCCCCCAAAGATTCCCCAACTCCCCCACAATTCCCCCAAATCCCCCCAAACTGCCCTAAAACCCCCCAACTTCCCCCCAAATTCCCCTAAAACCCCCCCAAAAATGTCCCCAAATACCCAAATCCCCCCCAAATTCCCCCAAAAATGTCCCCAAATACCCAAATCCCCCCCAAATTCCCCCAAAAATGTCCCCAAATACCCAAATCCCCCCCAAATTCCCCCAAAAATGTCCCCAAATACCCAAATCCCCCCCAAATTCCCCCAAAAATGTCCTCAAATACCCAAATCCCCCCCAAATCCCCCCAAAAATGTCCTCAAATACCCAAATCCCCCCCAAATTCCCCCAAAAATGTCCCCAAATACCCAAATCCCCCCCAAATCCCCCCCAAATTCCCCCAAAAATGTCCCCAAATACCCAAATCCCCCCCAAATTCCCCCAAAAATGTCCATAAATACCCTAAATCCCCCCCCAAATCCCCCCAAAATTCCCCAAAATTCCCAATTTCCCTCCCCGCAGGAGGAGGGGTCTCTCCCGGCCGCGCCCCCCGGGAACGCGGAGAACGAGCCCCCCGAGCGCGGCCCCCCGCCCCTCCCCCCGCCCCTCCCCCCGAGCCCCCCCCGGACCCTCCCCCCACCAAGCGGCGCCGCAGAGACCCCCGGGGGGGGCGCCGGGGGGCGGGGGGGGCTCCCCAAAACCACAGCGGAGCCCCGGGGCAGGTACGGGGGGAGGGGGGGTTTGGGGGAGGGTTGGGGGGATTTGGGGGAGGTTTGGGGGGATTTGGGGGAGTTTTGGGGGGGATTGGGGGAGGTTTGGGGGGATTTGGGGAGGTTGGGGGGATTTGGGGGAGTTTTGGGGGGGATTGGGGGAGGTTTGGGGGTGATTTGGGGGGGGAGGGGGGATTTGGGGGAGGTTTGGGGAGTTTTGGGGAGTCTGGGGGGGATTTGGGGAGGTTTGGGGAGGGTTGGGGGGGATTTGGGGGGGGAGGGGGAGTTTGGGGGGGATTTGGGAGGGGTTGGGGGCATTTGGGGGGGGTTGGGGGGGATTTTGGGGAGGTTTGGGGGGATTTGGGGAGGGTTGGGGGGGGTTGGGGGGGATTTTGGGAAGGTTGGGGAGGATTTGGGGAGGTTTGGGGTGATTTGGGGGTGATTTGGGGTGATTTGGGGGTGATTTGGGGGGATTTGGGGGTGATTTGGGCGGATTTTGGGGAGTTTTGGGGAGTCTGGGGGAGATTTGGGGAGGTTTGGGGGGGATTTGGGGGTGATTTGGGGGGATTTGGGGGGGTTGGGGGTGATTTGGGGGGGTTAGGGGGGATTTGGGGGAGGTTTGGGGAGTCTGGGGGGGATTTGGGGAGGTTTGGGGGGGATTTGGGGGAGTTTTGGGGAGTCTGGGGGGATTTGGGGAGGTTTGGGGGGGATTTGAGGACATTTGGGGGGGATTAGGAAGGATTTTGGGGTGATTTCAGGGAGGTTTGGGGGTTTTTGGGCGGATTTGGGGACATTTGGAAGGGTCCGGGGCGGATTTTGGGGAGGTTTGGGGGGTCTAGGGGGGATTTGGGAAGGTTTGGTGAGATCTTGGGGGGATTTTGGGACTTTTGGGGAGATTTTGGGGGGATTTTGGGGGGATTTGGGAGGGTTTGAGGGGGCTGGGAGGGATTTGGGGAGGGGATTTGGAGGAATTTGGGGACATTTGGGGGGGATTTTGGGGTATTTGGGGAGTTTTGGGGGTCTGGGGTGATTTGGGGGGATCTGAGGGCATTTGGGGGAATTTTGGGGTGGGTTTGGGGTGTCTGGGGGAAGATTTTGGGGGGTTTTGGGGAGGATTTGGGGGGATTGGGGGGCATTTGGGGTGGATTTTGGGGAGGTTTGGGGGGGATTTGGGGATATTTGGGGATATTTGGGGGGGTCAGAGGGGTTTGGGGGTTCATTTTGGGGTTCCAGGGGTGGTTTTGGGGTCATTTTTGGGGTAATTTTGGGGGTTTTTGGGGTAATTTTGGGGTCCAGAGGGTCTCACTCTCCCTCCCCCCCCCCCAGCCCAAGGGGGCGGAGCCAGCGCTGGGCCCCGCCCCCACCTGGGCCCCCCCGAGCCCCCCCGAGAAGAGCTCGAGGTTCCCCAAATTCTCTGATTTCGACTGAGGGAGGAACCCCAAAATCCCGAGGATCACCCCCAAAAAAACCAGCGCTCCGAGACCCCAAAAACCCCAAATTTCACAATAAAAAATCCAAATTCAAACGAGTGCTTCGTTTTGGGGAGACCCCAAAATCCCAGAGACCCCAAACCCCCAGGGACCCCAAAATTCCCACCCAAGGACCCCAAAATTCCCACCCAAGGACCCCAAAATTCCACCAGAGACCCCAAAAAAAAAACCCAAATTCCACCAAATTTCACATTTTTGGGAGGACTTGAGGGACCCCGAAATCCCAAAAACCCCAAAAATTCCCACGAGGACCCCAAAATTGCCTCCCAGGGACCCCCAAACCTCTCCTGGGGACCCCAAAACCCCCAAATTTCTCAATAAAAACCCCAAATTCCACCAAATTTTACATTTTTTGGAGGATTTAAGGGACCCCAAAATCGGAAAAACCCCAAATTTCCTCCCAAGGACCCCAAAATTCTGCCAGAGACCCCAAAAGCCCCCGAATTTCTCCATAGAAACCCCAAATTCCACTTTTTTGGGGGGCCCTGAGGGACCCAGAAATCCCAAAATCCCAAAATTTCTCCCAAGGACCCCGAAATTCCCACCCAAGAACTCCAAAATTCCCCCCAGAACCCCAAAAATCTCTCAATAAACACCAAAAACCTCCTCCAAATTCTATATTTTTGGGGGACCCCCGCGTTCGGGGACCCCCCCAACCTCTCAGGGACCCCAAATTCCCCCCAGGGACCCCAAAATCTCTTCCAGAGACCCCAAATTCCCACCCAAGGACCCCCAAAACCCTCCTGGGGACCCCAAAAAACCCAAATTGGACAATAAAAATCCCAAAATTCCACCAAATTCCACATTCTGGGGGGACCCCAATATTCCAGAGACCCCCAAAACCCACCCAGGGACCCCCAAATTCCCCCCAAGGACCCCAAATTCCCCCCAAAGACCCCAAAATTCCCCCCAAAGACCCCAAAATTCCCCCCAAGACCCCAAAATTCCCCCCAAGGACCCCAAAATTCCCCCCAGAACCCCAAAAATCTCTCAATAAACACCAAAAATCTCCTACAAATTTTATATTTTTGGGGGACCCCCGAGTTCGGGGACCCCCCCAAACCCCCCGGGGGGTCTGGGGGGATTTTTTGGGGATTTTTTGGGGGTTTTTTTGGGGTTTTGGGGTCTCTCAGAGCTCCTTGAGCCAGCGCAGGTCAGGTCCCTCTTTGTCACACGGGTGGGAGGGGACGTGGGGCAGGGTCCCGTCATCCCTCAGAGGAACTGGGGGAGATTTTGGGGGGCTCAGGGGGGGCTGGAACCCCCAAAGCCCCCAATTTGGGGAGGGGGAGGGGTTGGCAGAATTTTGGGGGGGATTTGGGGGGGATATGGAATGATTTGGGGGAATTTGGGGAAGTTTTGGGGGTCCCAGGGGGAATTTTGGGGTCCCAGGGGGGATTTGGGAGAGTTTTGGGGGTCCCAAAAATGTTGAGGACACGTTTAGGGTACTTTTAAGACATTTTTAGGGTATTTTTTGAGTATTTCTGGCGATACTTTCAGGATACTTTCATGATATTTTTAAGGTATTTTTGAGATATTTTTAGGACATTTTTAAGACATTTTTAGGATATTTTTAAGGTATTTTTGAGATATTTTTATGACATTTTTAAGACATTTTTCGGATATTTCTAGGCTCCACATCTGAGTAAGTGCAGGGCAGGGTTTGGGGTACTTTTAAGGTATTTTTTGGGATATTTTTAAGACATTTCCAGGGTATTTTTAGGGATTTTCTTAGGATACTTTCAGAATATTTTTAAGGTATTTTCAGAATATTTTTAGGGCATTCTTAGGATATCTTTAGGATATTTTCAGGATATTTTTAGGATATCTTTAGGATATTTTTAAGGTGCTTTTAGGCCATTTTTAGACCATTCCAGGCTCCATACTGAGGTAAGTGTAGGGTGTTTTTTGGGGTAGTTTTAGAACATTTTCAGAATATTTTTAGGACATTTTCAGGATACTTTTAGGATATTTTCAGGACATTTTCAGGATATTTTTAGGGTATTTTCAGAACATTTTCAGGATATTTTTAGGATATTTTCAAGACATTTTGAGGATATTTTTAGGATATTTTCAAGACATTTTCAGGATATTTTTAGGATATTTTCAGGACATTTTCAGGATACTTTTAGGATATTTTCAGGACACTTTTAGGATATTTTCAGGGTACTTTTAAGACATTTTTCAGGTATTTTTAGGACATTTCCATACCTGGGTAGGTGTAGGGCGTGGCGCGGTTGATCATCCCTGAATATTTGGTGAAAGGACTCAGCAGCGGCGACAGCAACGCTGGGGGGACAGGGGGGGTCAGGAGGATCCCAAAATCCCCAAAATCGCCCAAAAAACCAAAAAAAGACCCAAAAATCCCCAGGGCTCACCCAGGATGCCAATGCCGAAGCTGGCGGCGATCACAGGCTCCTTGGCCCAGAGAGTGCGCAGGGCTGTGCCCAATCCTAGGGGAAAATGAGATTAGAGACCCCAAAAAACCAAAAAATAACCCCAAAATAACCCTAGAAACCCCAAAAAATAACCCTAAAAGAGCCCCAAGGAAGCTGGAGGTGATCACAGGTTCCTTGGCCCACAATATCAAAAAAAAACCCCT
This sequence comes from Acanthiza pusilla, assembly GCA_036630365.1. Classification (NCBI taxonomy): domain Eukaryota; kingdom Metazoa; phylum Chordata; class Aves; order Passeriformes; family Acanthizidae; genus Acanthiza; species Acanthiza pusilla. Next base: position 26,625 of record JAXCHO010000768.1, read on the forward strand.
CAGGACGCCCCAATTTCCCTCAGGATCCCTCAATGTCCCCCAATTCCCCTCAGGACCACCCCAATTTCCCTCAATTTTCCCAAAAAAAACCCTCAGGAGCCCAAATTTCCCCCAATTCCCCTTAGGACCACCCCAATTTTCAAAAAAACCCACTCAGGACCAGCCCAATTTCCCCAAGAAAACACTCAGGATGCCCCAATTTCCCTCCATTCCCCTCAGGACCACCCCAATTTCCCTCAAATTTCCCCAAAAGAAACCCTCAGGAGGCCCCAGTTTTTCCCAATTCCCCTCAGGATCCTCCAATTTCCCTCCATTTCCCTCAATTTTCCCCAAAAAAAACCCCCCAGGACGCCCCAATTTCCCCCAATTCCCCTCAGGACCCCCAAATTTCCCTCAGGATCCCTCAATGTCCCCCAATTCCCCTCAGGATCCTCCAATTTTCCTCAAATTTCCCAAAAAAACCCCTCAGGAGCCCAAATTTCCCCCAATTCCCCTCATGACCACCCCAATTTCCCTCAAGTTTCCCTCAATTTTCCCAAAAAAAAACCCCTCAGGACCCCACAATTCCCCTCAGGATCTCTCAATGTCCCTCAATTCCTTTCAGGACCACCCCAAATTCCCTCAATTTCCAAAAAAAACCCCTCAGGACCCACAAATTTCCCCCAATTCCCCTCAGGACCACCTCAATTTCCCTCAATTTTCCCCAAAAAAAACCCTCAGGACCTCCAATTTCCCCCAATTCCCCTCAGGACCACCCCGATTGCCCTCAATTTCCTTCAATTTTCCCCAAAAATCCATTCCGGACCCCCCAATTGCCCTCCCCTCACTCACGGCCCGCCATCCCCTCCCCCTCAAGGGCGTCCGCGCGCGGCGCTGGCGCGATGACGTCACGCGCAAAGGGGCGGGACGTGCCTTGCTGCGTCATCACGCAGGGGGCGGAGCCTCGGCGGGAAACGAAAGGGAAAGTTGGGGGAGGGGCGCAAGGACAGCTCGGTAAGGGGGGGAGGGGAAAAAACCCAAATTTGGGGGGTCAGGGGGGTCCGGGGGGGGTCCCCAAATTCAGGGGGGAGGGTAGGAGGGTGGGGGGACCCCGATTTGGGGGGTTTGGGGCGGGGGGAGGGGAATGGGGAGTCCGGAGAAGTCCCAAAGTCGGAGCCGAGGGGAGATTTTGGGAGGAGAGGTCCAAGGGAGTCCCAAATTTGGGGAGGGGAGAGGGAATTGAGGAGGGGTCTGATCCTGGGGGGTGGGGGGGTCCCAAATGTGGGAGCGTGAGGGTAAACAGGGGGGCCCCAACCTGCTCTGGCCCCCCATTTTGGGCACCCCAAAATCTGATAGCTCCCCCTCCCCAGGGACCCCTCAGAGACCCCCGGACCCCCCAGAGACCCCCGGAGCCACCATGGGGACCCTGCGCTGGCTGGAGGGGGATGGGCTGGACACGCTGGACCTGCTCGTGCCCGACTGGGACCACCCAGGTATGGAAGTGGGGGGGGGGGGTCCCCAGGGGTGGGGGAGGGGCGTGCCCCCCAAACTGACCCCCCCTTTGTCCCCGCAGATGTCACCGAGGAGCCCTGGGAGGCCCCGCGGCGCCGGGGGGGCCCTGCCGGGGCAGCCAAGCCTCGGGACGCCCCCACCCCCAGAAAGGCTAAGAGGAGGGCGCGGGGACCCCCCGTGCCCCCCCCGGAGCCCCGCGGAGCCCCCCAAGTGCCGCCCCAGGCTCAGAAGGGCAGCAGGACCCCCAGAATCCCCCCCAGCACCCCCCCACAGCCCGCTCGGACCCCTCCGAGGGCCACCGGAGCCCCCCCTCCGACCCCCCCCAGCCCCGGGGGTCCAAATCCCCCCCTTGGGGACACATGGGGACCCCCAGCACCCCTCAGAGCGTCCCCCAGCCCCGGGGGTCCAAACTCCCCCCTCAGGGACACCCCCAAACCCCTCTGGACGCCCCTCAGAGCCCACCCTGTGACCTCCCCCAGCCCCGGGGGTCGAAACCCCAACCTTGGGGACACATGGGGACCCCCAGCACCCCTCAGAGCCCACCCTGTGACCTCCCCCAGCCCCAGAGGTCCAAACCCCAACCTTGGGGACACATGGGGACCCCCAGCACCCCTCAGAGCCCCCCCTGCGACCCCCCCCAGCCCTGGGGGTCCAAACCCCAACCTTGGGGACACACGGGGACCCCCAGCACCCCTCAGAGCCCCCCCTGCGACCCTCCCCATCCCCGGGGGTCCAAATCCCCCCTTGGGGACACACGGGGACCCCCAGCCCCCCCCAGCCCCACTCGGAGCCCCCCCAGGACCCCCCCGAGCCCTCAGGAGGTGAGGCGGACGCGGCCACGCTTTCCCGCCAAGTGCGCGCGCTGCTGCGCATGCGCCCCGCGGGGCTGTCGCTGTTCCAGCTGCGCGCGGCCTACAGCGCCACCTACCGGCGCCCTCTGCCCATGGGCGGTGCCGCCTCCGCGCGACTGCGCCTGCGCCAACTGCCCGGGGCGCCGCTGCGCCTGCGCGGGTGCGGCGTGCAGATGCGCGTGCTGCCCCCTGGCGGCGCGGAGGACTCGCGGGAGGACCAGGAGGACGCGGTGGCATGGGAGGGGGAGGGGACACCTCGGGCGGCGTCGCCGAATCGCGACAGGACCCCCCCGGGGACCCCCGGGCTGGGGGGTGATGGGGAGGGGTCGCCAGAGAGGGTGGCGACAGTCAGAGTGTCCCCACGGTCTGTCATCGCCGGTGTCGCGACCCCCGAAGTGTCCCCAAACCCTGTCCCCTTTCATTCCGCGACCCCCAAAGTGTCCCCGAGCTGTGTCCCCCCTCATTCCGGGACCCCCACGATGTCCCCAGACTCTGTCACCGCCGGTGTCGCGACCCTCAGAGTGTCCCCAAGCTGTGTCACCCCCTCGGTGTCACCTCCGTCTGTCACCCCCAGCGTCGCGACCCCGCAAGTGTCCCCAAGCTCTGTCACCCCCTCGGTGTCCCCTCCGTCTGTCACCCCTCGTGTCGCGACCCCCAAAGTGTCCCCAACTCCTGTCCCCCGTTATTCCGTGACCCCCAAAGTGTCCCCAACTCCTGTCCCCCGTTATTCTGTGACCCCCAAAGTGTCCCCAAATCCTGTCCCCCCTCATTTTGGGACCCCCGAAGTGTCCCCTCTGTCTGTCACCCCCAGCGTCGTGACCCCCAAAGTGTCCCCAAGCTCTGTAACCCCCCCGGTGTCCCCAAATCGTGTCCCCCATTATTTTGGGACCCTCCCAATGTCCCCAAGCTCTGTCACCCCTTGTGTCGCGACCCCCAAAGTGTCCCCAAATCGTGTCCCCCGTTATTCTGTGACCCCCCCGATGTCCCCAAACTTTGTCCCCCCTCACTTCGGGACCCCCAAAGTGTCCCCAAGCTCTGTCACCCCCCCGGTGTCCCCTCCCCCAAAGTCCCCCGAGCGCTGCACTCTGCTCTAGACCAAATTTGGGAGATTTGCACCCAAATTTGGGAGATTTTCACCCAAATTTGGGAGATTTGCACCTAAAATTGGGAGATTTTGACACAAATTTGGGAGATTTTTGACCCAAAATTGCGGAATTTTCACCCAAATTTGGGGATTTTCACCCAAAATTGGAGATTTTCACTCAAAATTGCAGAATTTCATCCAAAATTGGGAGATTTTCACCCAATTTGGGAGATTTTCACCCAAAATTTGGGAGATTTTCACCCAAATCTGGGAGATTTACACCCAATTTTGGGGAATTTTCACCCCAAATTGGGAGATTTTCACCCAAAATTGGAGATTTTCACCCAAAATTGGGAGAATTCAACCCAATCTGAGGCTTTGCTGATCTGATTTGGGAGATTTGGAACAAATTTGGGGATTTTCACCCAAGATTTGGGGATTTTCACCCAAAATTGGAGATTTTCACCCAAATTTGGGGGTTTTCACACGAATTCGGGAGATTTTCACCCAAAATTGGGAGATTTTCATCCAAATTTGGGAATTTTCACCCAAAATTGGGAGATTTTCATCCAAAATTGGGAATTTTCATCCAAATTTAGGAGATTTTCACGCAAATGTGGGCAATTTTCACCCAAATTTGGGAGATTTGGAACAAATTTCGGGCGATTTTCACCCAGTTTGGGGATTTTCAGTGATCTGACAGCATTTGGACTCAATTTGGGGTGATTTTAACTCAAAAATAAGCAATAAAAGGTGAAATTTCAACCCAAAAATGAGCAATAAAAGGTGAAATTTTACCCCAAAAAATGAACAATAAAAGGGCAAATTTTACCCCAAAAAATGAGGATTAAAAGGGCAAATTTTACCTCAAAAAATGAACAATGAAAGGTCAAATTCTACCCCAAAATGAGCAATAAAAGCTCAAAGAGTCGCAGCTCAATTAACTCATTAAGTGTTTAATTAGGGGGGTTGGTCACATCCCGGGGGGGGTGGGGAGGAGGAATTTTTGGGGAGTTTTGGGTGAATTTGGGGATTTTGGGGTGCCCCAGCCGTGGGGGAGGGGCTCCGAGGGGCACAGCCTGTGGAGAAAAGGGGGGGGGGGGTCAGGAGGGCCCTGGGACCCCCAAAATCCACCCAAATTCCCCCAAAATTCTGCCAAAATTTCCTCCAAAATCCCCTCCAAAATCCCCCAGTTTCCCGCAAATTTCCCCCCAAATGCCCCCAGAATCCCCTTCAAAATGCCCTCAAAATTATCCCAAAATCTCCCCAAAATCCCCCCAAAATTCCCCAAAATCCCCCCAAAATTCCCCAAATCCCCCCAAATCCCCAAATCCCCAAAATTCCCCAAATCCCCCCAAATTCCCCAAAATCCCCCCAAAACTCCCCAAAATCCCCCCAAATTCCCCAAAATTCCCCAAAAGTCCCCAACTTCCCCAAATTCCCCCAAAATCCCCCCAAAATTCCCCAAATCCCCCAATCCCCAAAATCCCCCAAATTCCCCCAAAATTCCCCCAAATCCCCCAAATTCCCCCAAATTCCCCAAATCCCCCAAAATCCCCCAAATTCCCCCAAATCCCCACTCCAAATTCCCCAAAAATCCCCCCAAATTCCCCAAAATCCCCCACAACTTCCCAAATCCCCCCAAATTCCCCAAAATCCTCCCCAAATTCCCCAAAATCCCCCCCAAATTCCACCCAAATCCCCCAAAAACAAACCCCCAAAATCCCCCCAAAATCCCCCCAAATTCCCCAAAATTCCCCAAAAGTCCCCCCAAATTCCCCCAAAATCCCCCCAAAATCCCCCCAAAATCCCCCAAATTCCCCCAAATTCCCCCAAAATTCCCCAAAATCCCCCCAAATTCCCCCCAAAATTCCCCAAATTCCCCCCAAAATTCCCCAAAATCCCCCCAAAAGTCCCAAAATTCCCCAAAATCCCCCCAAAATTCCCCAAATTCCCCAAATCCCCCTCAAATTCCCAAAAATCCCCCCAAATTCCCCAAAATCCCCCGAAAAAACCCCCAAATTCCCCCCAAATTCCCCAAAATCCCCCCCAAATACCCAAAAATCTCCCCCAAATTCCCCAAAATCCCCCCCAAATACCCCCAAATCCCCCCAAATTCCCCAAAATCCCCCCCAAACTTCCCCAAATTCCCCCAAATTCCCCAAAATCCCCCCCAAATTCCCCAAAATCCCCCCAAATTCCCCAAAAACCCCCCAAAATTCCCCAAAATCCCCCCAAATTCCCCAAAATCCCCCCAAATTCCCCACAATCCCCCCAAAATTCCCCAAAATTCCCCAAATCCCCCCAAATTCCCCAAAATTCCCCAAAAACCCCCCAAAATTCCCCAAAATTCCCCCCAAAATTCCCCAAAATCCCCCCAAAAGTCCCAAAATTCCCCAAAATCCCCCCCAAATTCCTCAAAATCCCCCAAATTTCCCCAAAATTCCCCAAACCCGCGGTACCTGGGGGTCTCAGAGCAGCAGTGGGACCCCCACCCCCAGCAGGAGCCTCCCCAATTTGGGGGTCCCGGGGAGGCTCCGGGGGGTGCCCGAGGGGGGGCCCTGGGGGCACCGGGGGGGCTCGGGCAGGGGAGGCTCCTGCGTCCAGGGCAGCTCTGGAAATTTGGGAATTTTTGGATATTTTTGGGGAATTTTTGGGAATTTTTGGGTCAGGGGTTTTGGGATAATTTGGGGTTTTGGGGTGATTTTTTGGGGGTCTGGGGGGGCCCTGGGGGCACCGGGGGGGCTCAGGCAGGGGAGGCTCCTGCGTCCAGGGCAGCTCTGGAAATTTTGGGTAAATTTTGGGGATTTTTGGGGGGATTTGGGGAGGTGAGGGGGTCATTTTTGGGGGGATTTTGGATGATTTTTGGGGGGATTTTGGGGGATTTTGGGGTGATTTGGGATGGGCAGGGGAGGCTCCTGCATCCAGGGGAGGTCTGGGGGGGACATGGGAATTTTTGGGTAATTTTTGGGGGGATTTGGGAGGCCGGGGGAGTCATTTTGGGGGGATTTTGGGTGATTTTTTGGGGGAATTTGGGGGAGCTTTTTGCAGTGATTTTTTGGAGGAATTTGGGGTGAATTGGAGGGTCTTTATGGGAGATTTTGGGGGGATTTTTGGGGTGATTTTTGGGGTGTTTTTTTGAGGGTCTGGGTGGGCTCCTGTGTCCAGGAAAGGTCTGGGGGGGCACGAGGAAATTTTGGATATTTTTGGGTATTTTTGGGTCAGGGTTTTTGGTGTGGATTTTGGGGTGGATTTCAGGGTTTTTTGGGGTGGTTTTTAGGGTTTTTTTGGGGTCTCACTCACCGGGGGGGTCCCTGAGCCAGGGTTAGGGAGCTTCAGGGTGGGTTTTAGGGTGGATTTTGAGGTTTTTTGGGGTGAATTTTGGGTTTTTGGGGCGATTTTGGGGTCTCACTCACCAGGGGGGTCGTGCATCCAGGATTAGGAGTTTCAGAGAGGTTTCAGGGTGGGTTTTGGGGTTTTTTGGGGTGAATTTCGGGGGTTTTGGGTCTCACTCACCGGGGGAGTCGTGCAGCCGGGGTTAGGGGTTTCAGGGTGGGTTTTGGGGTTTTTTGGGGTGAATTTCGGGGGTTTTGGGTCTCACTCACCAGGGGGGTCGCGCAGCCAGGGTTAGGGGTTTCAGAGAGGTTTCAGGGTAGGTTTTTAGGAGAGATTTTTAGGATTTTGGGGTCTCACTCACCGGGGGGGGGTCCCTGAGGCAGGGTTTGGAAGGTTCAGGGTGGGTTTTTAGGATGAATTTGGGGGTTTTTGGGGTCCCACTCACCGGGGGGGTCGCACAGCCGGGGTTAGGGGTTTCAGGGTGGGTTTTTAGGATGGATTTCGGGGTTTTGGGGTCCCACTCACCGGGGGGGTCCCTGAGGCGGGGTTTGGAAGGTTCAGGGTGGGTTTTTAGGATAGATTTTTAGGATTTTGGGGTCTCACTCACCGGGGGGGTCACGCAGCCAGGGTTAGGGTTTTCAGGGTGGGTTTTTGGGGTTTTTTAGGATAGATTTCGGGGTTTTGGGGTCCCACTCACCGGGGGGGTCCCTGAGGCGGGGTTTGGAAGGTTCAGGGTGGGTTTTTAGGATAGATTTTTAGGATTTTGGGTCCCACTCACCGGGGGGGTCCCTGAGGCGGGCCCGCAGAGCCCCCAGGGCGCGGCTGAGGTTGCGCAGGGTCCCCTCGAGCCGCGCGTTCTCTCCGCGCAGCCCCCGCAGGGTGTCCTGCAGCTGGAAAGGACCCCCCCGGGCCAGCAGCAGCGCGGCCGCCAGCGCCAGAGCCCCCCAAAAACCCATGGCCGCCCCCCGCACGGGCGCTGACCCCCCCGGCATGGAATTGATCCCCCCCGCATGGGCACTGAGCCCCCCCGGGATGATATTGATCCCCCCAAAAACCCATGGCCGCCCCCCGCACGGGCGCTGACCCCCCCGGCATGGAATTGATCCCCCCCGGATGGGCACTGAGCCCCCCCGAGTTGATATTGATCCCCCCCGGGTCGGCACTGACCCCCCCCGATGGTATTGATCCCCCCAAAAATCGTCACTGACCCCCCCAGGATGATATTGATCCCTCCCTGCAACGTCACTGACCCCAACCCAAAAAATCCCACTGATCACCCCCAAAAAAATCCCACTGATCCCCCCAAAAATCGTCAATGACCCCTCCCAAAAAATCCCATTGATCCCCCCAAAAATCGTCAATGACCCTCCCAAAAATCCCATTGATTCTCCCCAAAAATCCTGAGTGCCATCAGTGTGTGTGTGCTGTGTTCCTGTAGCGTGAGGTAGCTTTGGGGCTAATTCCGGCGATTTCGGGCCAAATCCGCGAGATTTCCACGCACTGATCCGGATCCTGCTCTAATTAACGCTCCGCAGTCCTGCTCTAATTAACGCAGGGGTTAATTGATGAGAGGGGGAAGGGTAGAAAAGGTTTCCCAAGTCCCCCTCCCCTGCTTGGGGGGCTTTTGGGGAGCCCCCACTCACCCTTTTACTAATCACTATTTATAAATAATATTTCTCTTTCAAATGGCTTTTACTAATCTCTATTTGCGAATAATTTTTCCCTTTCAAATGGCTTTTACTACTCGATAATTGCAAAAGATTTTCCTCTTTCAAATGGTTTTTATTAATCAAGAGTTGCAAAAAATTTTCCTCTTTCAAATGGCTTTTACTAATCGCTATTTGCAAATAATTTTTCCCTTTCAAATGGCTTTTACTACTCAATAATTGCAAAAGATTTTCCTCTTTCAAATGGCTTTTATTAATCAAGAGTTGCAAATAATTTTTCCCTTTCAAATGGCTTTTGTTAATCAAGAGTTGCAAAAGATTTTCCTCTTTCAAATGGCTTTTATTAATCAAGAGTTGTGAATAATTTTTCCCTTTCAAATGGCTTTTACTACTCAATAGTTGCAAAAAATTTTTCTCTTTCAAATGGCTTTTGTTAATCAAGAGTTGCAAATAATTTTTCCCTTTCAAATGGCTTTTGTTAATCAAGAGTTGCAAATAATTTTTCTCTTTCAAATGGCTTTTCTGCTTAATTTTTATGCAAAGTCACGAGGGTGATTTTTTAGCCAGTTCCAGTTTTTCTACTTTGTTGTTTAAGTCACTTTTCTGATTGTTTCCAATGAGATTTCAGTGGTGAACCCCAAATTTTTAGCTTTAGCAAATGGGATTTGCAGTTCAACCTTCCCTTTGTGCAATCAGGGTAGGAGATTAAAATTATTATAAGTATATTGTATAAAAAGTATTAAAATCTGTTAAAATCATGATAAATTTTGATTAAATAACTGCAGTCGACCTCGCTGTGCATCAGCGGTGTCACACCTGGAAGGAGGAATTTAATAAATTGTGGAAAAGAGAGAAATTTCTGGAACTGGAGTGCAGAATTTGTGGCCCACAAGGATGTTTTGCAGAAAGCAGAGAAAAAGAAGAAACCAGCAAATTTGGCAATTTATTTAAACTATTTTTACCTGGGGAAAATGTATTAAAATGGCGGTTAAATATTACCAAAAGTGAGAAATTATTAATCACTACTACAAGATATAATGTCAACTGTAAATCCCTGCCGGTAAGCACTTAACTCCTCTGCTTGCTAAAATTCATAAATTGGTAAAATAAAGAAGCTTGTAAAAGCTTTTAAAAGTGTTGAAAGGTTTTTTTTTCCCCCAAGGTGTTAAATAAGGGAATGGGACTTTTTCCACAGTGCCCAAGAAGAGAGATCCCAAAAAACTCTCAAAATGTCTTAAAAATCTGGGAAGGGCTGTCCAATTTGTTAAGGCAATTTGGAAACGGACTTTCCAGGAAAAGGCTCAAATTGTAGATTAAGAGCTGCTGGGATTTATTATTTTACACAGATAAAGGAGGCTGGGCCAGGAAAGAGTCTCTGCCAAATTCTTGGGCCCTTTTCTAGACGAGAATTAGGGGAATTTCTGGGAAATGCTGGGTGGTGTGGCCTTTGAATTACGAATTTCCTGTTTATTTTTAAAAACTGTTTATGAGGAAAGGTCTCAGTGCAGGAGAGGTGTTCAGGAACTGAAGTTTCTTCTCCATCAGGACTACCAGACTTAGAAAAACTTGAAAAAAACCCTCACAGACCTCTTCACAATCCTTCAGAGCCTCCCAAATCTCCTCACGGACCCCCAAATCCCCTCAGAAACCCTCAATTACCTTCAAATCCCCTCACAGGCCCCCAATCTCTCCCACTGAACCCCAAAGTTCTCACAACCCCTCAAAAAACCCCAATTTTCCCTCATTTTTAAGCTTTTCTCCCTCACCTGTCCCGAGGCCCCTCACAAAAAAGCGCGGGAAGCCGCCCAAGCCCCGCCCCCTTTCCAAAAACTCCCGAACGAAGCCGAAAGGACGCGAACTCCCGCTCAGAGGCGGGGGCGGAGACTGCCGAAAAGGACCGGAAAATCCCGAAAGAGATCGGAAATTTCCGAAGGGATGCCGAGGTGGACGAAAATTGACGGAAATTGGCGGAGAGGACCGAGGGGAGGGCGGAGATCACCGAAGCCGAGCGGAGATTGCCGAAGGGGGGCGGAGCTTGCCAGGGGGCGGAGCTTGCCGAGGCTTCCGTCGCTCTTTCCGTTTCCGGCGGCCGGAGGGAGCGGAGGTGCCGCGTGGGGCTCCGGTTTGGGGCGGCCCGGGGGTGGTTCTTGGTACCGGGGGAGGTGTCCCCAGCCCCGGGGAGGGTCCGTGAGGGCAGGGGGAACGCGGGGCGGCTGGATCGGGGGGTAAGGGGGCGTAGGCCGCGGCCCCGCGGTGGCGGCGGGCGCTGAGGCCGCTCCCTGCTCCCCGCAGGCGCCATGTCGGCCCATCTGCAGTGGATGGTGGTGCGGAACTGCTCCAGTTTCCTGCTGAAGAGGAACAACCAGACCTACAGCACCGTCAGTGCGGGGAGGGGACACCCCCAAACCGGGAGGGGGAGCGGGGAAGGGGCTTGGGGACCCCCTGGGGACCCTCCGGGCACCGAGGTGTGGCTCTTAGCACCCAAAGGGAGGTGGCAGGTGCCACCGCAGCCCCATGGGGCCCTCGCACCGATCCCCAAAACCCCCAAAAGCAGCTCTAGGTGCCCAAATAAACCCCACTAACACCCAAAGGGGGTGCTAACGTCCCCCCCAAGATGTTTGGGGTTCCCCCAAATACTTTGAGATTCCCCCAAACTCCTTGGGATTCCCCCAAAAATATTGGGATTCCCCCAAACTCCTTGGGGTTCCCCCAAACTCCTTGGGATTCCCCCAAAAACATTGGAATTGCCCCAAACATCTTGTGATTCCCCCAAAAATATTTGGATTCCCCCAAAAACATTGGGATTGCCCCAAAAATATTTGGATTCCCCCAAAAACATTGGGATTGCCCCAAACATCTTGGGATTCCCCCAAAAATATTTGGATTCCCCCAAAAACATTGGGATTCCCCCAAAAACATTGGGATTCCCCCAAACATATTGGGATTCCCCAAAAAACATTGGGATTCCCCAAAAAACATTGGGATTCCCCCAAAACACCTTGGGATTTCCCCAAACACTTTAGGGTTCCCCCCAGACCCTCATGGGACCCCCTCAAACCCTCCAAACCCTTGGGTTTTTACTCTGCCCCTTCCCCCAGCCCCAAGAGCACCTCCCAAATTTTTGGGGTCCTCTTTAAATTCTCAGGGATTTCCCCTAATCCCTCCCAAATCCCATTTGAACCCCCCCAAAACCCCTCAGGTCTCCTCTGAGCCCCCCCCAAATTTGTGACCCCATCCAAATCCTTGAGTTTTCCCAATCAGAACCTATCCAAACCCCCCCCCAGATTTTTAGGGATCACCCCAAAATCCCCTCAAAATCACCCCAAATTTTTTTTCCAGGAGCCCAACAACCTCAAGGCCCGGAATTCCTTCCGCTACAACGGATTGATTCACCGCAAGACCGTGGGCGTGGAGCCGGCGCCGGACGGGAAAGGGATCGTGGTGGTCCTGAAAAAACGTGCAGGTGGGTGCTGCTCACCTTTTGCAGGTGTCTGGGGTTGTGTAGAGAAGAATTTCCTGGGTGGAAAGTGAATTATTGAAATGGAGATGTCGATTTAATGTTGATGTGCAGCTGGGGTGGAGAAAGATCCTGGGGGAAAAAACAAAAAAAAAAAAAAAAAAACCACAGAAAACGAAAATTTGGAATGCGAAAAATTGGGAACGCAAAGAATTGGGAATACAAAAAATTTGGAATGCGAAAAATTGGGAATGCAAAGAATTGGGAATGCAAAAAATTTGGAATGCGAAAAATTGGGAATACGAAAAATTGGGAATGCAGAAAATTGGGAATGCAAAAGATTGGGAATACGAAAAATTTGGAATAGGAAAAAATAGGGAATACAGAGAATTGGGAATACAAGAAAGTACAGAAAGTTGGGAATATGAAAATTGGGAATACAGAAAATTGGGAATACAAAGAATTGGGAATACAAAAAACTGGGAATACAAAAAATAGAGAGTACAGAAAATTTGGAATATGAAAATTTGGAATACAGAAAATTGGGAATATGAAAATTGGGAATACAAAAAATTGGGAATACAAAGAATTGGGAATACAAAAAACTGGGAATACAAAAAACTGGGAATACGAAAAATTGGGAATGCGAAAAATTGGGAATAGAAAAAATTTGGAATAGGAAAAATTGGGGAATACAGAAAATTGGGAATAGCAAAAATTGGGAATAGGAAGAATTGGGAATACAGAAAATTGGGAATGCAAAGAATTGGGAATACAAAGAATTGGGAATACAAAGAATTGGGAATACAAAGAATTGGGAATACCAAAAATTGGGAATACAAAAAATCGCGAATACAAAGAATTGGGAATACAAAAAACTTGGGAGTACAAAAAACCAGGAATACAAAAAATTGGGAACACAAAAAACCGTGAACACAAAAAAATTGGAATATGAAAAATTGGAAATAGAAAAAATTGGGAATGCAAAATATCATGTACGCCACCCCGGGACGTAGGGGAACCCCAAATTTTTATCGAAAAACTCCCCAAAAAATGGAATTTTATTTTTTTCTCCCCCCAGGCCAGCGCAAACCTGCCACGTCGTACGTCCGCGTGAGGATTCGCCGCGACGCCCGCGGGTCCCTGCGGAGCCTGCGGCACCTGATCAGCAAGAACAGATACAGGAGGGACCTGCGCATGGTGAGGGGGCCCCGAAATTCGGGGGGGACCCCAAAAAATCCGTGAGGGGGTGCCCCAAACTGGGGAGAAGCCCAAAAATCTGAAAGGATTGCAAAGTTTTCCCGGGAGAGTGGGAATCCTTAGGGGGAGGATGCCCTGAGGGTGCCCAAAAATTTGGGAGGACCCCAAAAATCCGGGAGGGAGCCCCGAAATTTGGGGGGGACCCCAAAAAATCCGGGATGGGGTGCCCCAAACTGGGGAGAAGCCCAAAAATGCGTGAGGATTGCAGAATTCGGGAGGATTGCAAAATTCCACTCAGGAGAGTGGGAATCCTTAGGGGGAGGATGCCCTGAGGGTGCCCAGAAATTTGGGAGGACCCCAAAAAATCCGGGGGGGAGGACCCCAAACTGGGGAGAATCCCAAAAATCCAAAAGGATTGCAAAATTCTCATAGGAGAATGGAAATCCTTAAGGGGAGGATGCCCTGAGGGTGCCCGAAAATTTGGGGATGACCCCAAAATTGGGGAGGAAACCTCAAAATTTGTGGAGGGGATCCCCAAAATTGAAGTGAGTTCTAAACACCACCAAAAAAAAAAAAATTTTTTAAATTTTTTTGGAGGAACTTCAAACTCCTGGGAGGGAATGAAGAATGTTTGGGGGGATCCCCAAAACTGGAGTGGATTCCAAACACAAATAAAAATTTTTTAAAAAATCTTTTAGGGAAAAATTAAAACTCCCGGGAGTGAGGAGTCTTTGGGAGGGGATCCCCAAAATTGGAGTGGGTTCTAAACACCACCAAAAAAAAAAAAAAAAAAAATTAAAAAAAAAAATTAGATTTTTTTGGAGGAACTTAAAACTCCCGGCAATAAAGAATCTTTGGGGGAGGATCCCCAAAACTTGGGGGTGATCCCCAAAATCATCCTGGCATCTCAGAGGGATAATTTAGATTCTGTTCCCCTCCATCCCCCGAGGTTTTTTTCTTCATTTTTGGGCATTTTTGTCCCCTCCAGGCTGCCCTGCGCCGGGCCAGCGCCATCCTGCGCAGCCAGAAGCCTGTGGTGGTGAGGAAGAAGAGGGTGAGGGCGGCGAAGGCTCCGTGAGTCCTCCAAAAATTAAATCAATAAAGTGATTTAGCGACTTCGTAAGTTTGTGTTTTCGTTTTGGGGATGTGGGGGAGCTGGCTGTGTTTTTATCCACATTTTTTGTGTTTTTTTCCCTCGTTTTTTCCGCTGTTTTCTCCTCATGTTTTCTGTCCTTTTCTCCATTTTGTTGTGTTTTTCCAGTCTTTTGTTCCCTCACAATTCTGTCAATTTTCACTCATTTTTCCACCCTTTTCCCCTCACAATTCTGTCATTTTTTTAGCTTTTTCTCCCTCACAATTCCGTCAATTTTCACTCATTTTTCCACCCTTTTTCCCCTCACAATTCTGTCATTTTTTTAGCTTTTTCTCCCTCACAATTCCCTCCATTTTTCGCTCATTTTTCCACCCTTTTCCCCTCACAATTCTGTCATTTTTTTAGCCTTTCCTCCCTCACAATTCCCTCCATTTTCACTCATTTTTCCACCCTTTTTCCCCTCACAATTCTGTCATTTTTTTAGCCTTTTCTCCCTCACAATTTCCTCCATTTTTCGTCATTTTTCCAACCCTTTTCCCCTCACGTTTCTCACCCTTTTCTCCTCGTTTTCTGTCCTTTTTTCCTCATGTTTTCTGCCATTTTCTCCTCACATTTCCCTCTTTTTCTCCTATTTTTTCCAGCCTTTTGTTCCCGCATTTCTTTCCCTTTTCGCTCATTTTTCCAGTCTTTTGTTCCCTCACATTTCCCTTATTTTTCAGCCTTTTCTCCCTCACATTTCCCTCCATTTTTCACAATTTTCCACCCTTTTCCCCTCACATTTCCCTCATTTTTTAGCCTTTTGTTCCCTCACATTTCTCTGCATTTTTCCTCATTTTCCCACCCTTTTTCCCTCACATTTTCCTTCATTTTTCCTCATTTTTTTAGCCTTTTGTTCCCTCACAATTCCCTCCATTTTCCTCATTTTTCCACCCTTTTCCCCTCACATTTTCTCATTTTTTAGCCTTTTGTTCCCTCACATTTCTCTGCATTTTTCCTCATTTTCCACCATTTTTCCCTCACATTTTCTTCCATTTTTCCTCAATTTTTCAGTCTTTTGTTCCCTCACATTTCCGTCCATTTTTCCCTCACATTTCCCTCATTTTTAGCCTTTTCTCCCTCACATTTTCCTCCATTTTCCCTCAAATTTCCTGCCCTTTTCTCCTCATGTTTTCTGTCCTTTTTTCCATTTTTTTTGCATTTTTCCAGCCTTTCCCCCCTTACAATTCCCTCCCTTTTTCCTCATTTTTCCACCCTTTTCCCCTCACATTTCCCTCATTTTTTAGCTTTTTGTTCCCTTACATTTCTCTGCATTTTTCCTCATTTTCCACCCTTTTTCCCTCACATTTTCCTCCATTTTTCCTCATTTTTCCACCCTTTTTCCCTCACATTTTCCTCCATTTTTCCTCATTTTTTTAGCCTTTTGTTCCCTCACATTTTCCTCCATTTTTCCTCATTTCCCACCCTTTTCCCCTCACATTTTCCTTCATTTTTCGTCATTTTCCCACCCTTTTTTCCTCACATTTTCCTTCATTTTTCCTCATTTTTTTAGCCTTTTGTTCCCTCACATTTCTTGCCCTTTTTCCCCTCACGATTCCCACCCTGGGACCCCTCCCAAAAAACCTTGGGGTTTTCCCCCAAAAAACCTCAGGATTTTCCCCTAAAAAATCTGAGATTTTCCCCAAAAAAACTTGGGATTTTCCCCCAGAAACCTCAGAATTTTACCCAAAAAAAAATCCCCAGAAAAGCTCGGGATTTTCCCCCAAAAAATCTGGGATTCTCCCCCTAAAAAAACCCCAAAAACCTCAGGACCACCCCCCAAAACCTCAGAATTTTACCCCAAAAAATCCCTGGTGACCTCTCCAAAAAACTCGGGATTTTCCCCAAAAAAACTCCTGGGATTTTCCCCCAAAAACCTCGGTATTTTCCCCAAAAAACTTCAGGATTTTACCCAAAAAAAATCCCCAAAAAACCTCGGGATTTTATCCCCAAAAGCCTCAGGATTTTTCCGCAAAAACCTCGGGATTTTAAAAAAAAATCTGGGATTCCCCCCCCAAAAAAAACCCCAAAAACCTCAGAATTTTACCCCAAAAAATCCGTGGTGACCTCGCCCAAAAAACTCGGGATTTTCCCCAAAAACCTGGGATTTTCCCAAAAACCCTCAGAATTTTACCCAAAAAACTTCGGGATTTTTCCCATAAAAAACTCGGGATTTTCCCCCAAAAATCCCCCGGGACCCCTCCCCAAAATTCCCCAAATTTCCCACAGGAGGAGCATCAATTAACGACGTCACTGATTGCGGTTAATTAATTAATCCAATTTAATTGGGGGGGGGAGGGTCACGAAGGCACTGGGGGGGGTTGGGACCCCCAAATTGGGGAGGGGGCCTGAGCTGGGGGTCCTGGGGTTTTTTGGGTTTTTTGGGGATTTTTTTTTTATTTTTGGGTTTTTCGGGGGGTCCTGGGGGCATTTTGGGGCTATTTTTGGGGGTCCTGGGGGGATTTGGGGGATTTTTAGGGTTTTTTGGGGGTCCTGGGGGCTTTTTGGGGAGTCTTGGGGGGTCCTGGGGGGATTTTTGGGGCTATTTTTGGGGGTCCTGGGGGGATTTGGGGCTTTTTTTGGGGATTTTTGGGGGGTCTGGGGGCCATTTTGGGGGTCCTGGGGGGATTTTGGGGATTTTTGGGGGGTCCTGGGGGCTTTTTGGTGGTCCTGGGGGGATTTTGGGGTTTTTGGGGATTTTTAGGGGGTCCCGAGAGGTTTTGGGGGATCATGAGGGGATTTTTGGGGTTCCCGGGGGGATTTTGGGGCCATTTTTGGGGATTTTTGGGAGGTCCTGGGGGCTTTTGGGGGTCTGGGGGCCATTTTTTTGGGGCGTTTTGGGGATTTTTGGGGGGTTTTGGGGGATCCTTGGGGGTCCTGAGGAGTTTTTGGGGTGATTTGATGGATTTTTGGGGGGTCCCGAGAGGTTTTCGGGGGGTCCTGAGGCATTTTTGGATTACCCTGAGCTGTTTTTTTGGGAGGTCTCCCCTTCCCTAGGGGGGTCCCGGTTTTGGGGGCATTTGGGCAATTTTGGGGGTGATTTTGGGGATTTTGGGGGGGATTTTGGGGGCAATTTTGGGGAATTTTCAGAGGTTTTTGGGTTATCCTGAGCCTGTTTTTGGGGGGGTCTCCCCTTCCCCATGGGGTCCATTTTCTGGGGGGATTTTGGGGACCATTTTGGGAATTTTGGAGGGGATTTTGGGGGCAATTTTGGGGAATTTTCAGAGGTTTTTGGGTTATCCTAAGCCTTTTTTTGGGGGGGTCTCCCCTTCCCCAGTTGGGTCCATATTCTGGGGAAATTTTGGGGATTTTGGGGTGATTTTGGAGGGGATTTTGGGGTATTTTCGGAGATTTTTGGATTATCCTGAGCCCTGTATTTCCGGGGGTCTCCCCTTCCCCGGTTGGGTCCATTTTCTGGGAGGATTTTGGGGATTTTGGGGGAGATTTTGGGAAATTTTCAGAGGATTTGGGTTATCCTGAGCCTGTTTTTGGGGGGTCTCCCCTTCCCTTGGGTGGTCCTGGTTTTGGGGGTGATTTTGGGGGTGATTTTGGGGGTGATTTTGGGCAATTTTCAGAAATTTTTGGGTTATCCTGAGCCTTTTTTTTGGGGAGTCTCCCCTTCTTCAGGTGGGTCCCGGTTTTGGGGAGATTTTGGGGATTTTGGGGGAGATTTTGGGGTATTTTCGGAGATTTTTGGGTTATCCTGAGCCTGTTTTTGGGGAGTTTCCTCTTCCCCAGGTGGGTCCATACTCTGGGGAGATTTTGGGGATTTTGGGGGTGATTTTGGAGGCAATTTTGGGGAATTTTCCGAGGTTTTTGGGTTATCCTGAGCCTTTTTTTTTGGGAGATTTCCCCTTCCTCAGGTGGGTCCATATTCTGGGGGGATTTTGGGGGCAATTTTGGGAAATTTTCCGAGGTTTTTGGGTTATCCTGAGCCTGTTTTTGGGGGAGTCTCCCCTTCCCCAGTTGGGTCCATTTTCTGGAGGGATTTTGGGGCATTTTCAGAGGTTTTTGGGTTATCCTGAGCCTTTTTTTGGGGGGTCTCCTCTTCCCCAGGGGGGTCCATTTTCTGGGGTGATTTTGGGGGAGATTTTGGGGATTTCGGGGGTGATTTGGGGGGCAATTTCAGGGCCAATTTCGGGGGTGATTTTGGGGGCGATTTTGGAGATTTCGGGGGTGATTTTGGGGCCAATTCTGGCGATTTCAGGGGCGATTTTGGGGGGGATTTTGGGGGTGATTTTGGGGATTTTGGGGGGGATTGAGGGGATTTTGGGGGCGGCTCGGGGAGGGGGTCCCAGGGGAAGGAGACCCCCAGCCCCGCCATGCGCTCGCGGTACACGAGCTCGAAGCGTCGGCTCTGCTCCGCGCTCAGGTGGTTCCGCCAGTCGCCAGAAATGCCTGAGGAAAACGGGGAGAAAACACGGGAAAATGGGAAAGAAAAAACAGGGAAAATGGGGGAAAATTGGAGCAAAAATAGGGAAAATGGGAAAAAAAAAACCCAGGGAAAATGGGGGAAAAGTGGGGAAAAAAACAGGGAAAATGGGGAAAAAAAACCCAGGGAAAATGGGGGGAAAATGGGGAAAAAAATAGGGAAAATGAAGGGAAAAATGGGGAAAAAATAGGGAAAATGGGGGAAAATTGGGGGAGAAATGGGGAAAAAATAGGGAAAATGGGGAAAAAATGGTTTAAAAAAAAAGGGAAAATGGGGAAAAAATGGTTAAAAAAAAAAAGGGAAAATGGGGAAATAATGGGAAAAAAATTGGGGGGAAATGGGGGAAGAATGGGGGAAAAAAGGGAAAATGGGAAAAAAATGGGAAAAAAATAGGGAAAATGGAAAAAAAAAAGGGAAAATGGGGAAATAATGGGGAAAAATGTCCCAAAGCCCCCCAATGTCCCCAGCGTCCCCAAGGTCCCCAAGGTCCCCAATCCCCCAAATGTCCCCAACGCCCTCAGTGTCCCCATTGTCCCCAGTGTCCCCAGTGTCCCCAGTGTCCCCAATGTCCCCAGTGTCCCCAGTGTCCCCAGTGTCCCCAGTGTCCCCAGTGTCCCCAATGTCCCCAGTGTCCCCAATGTCCCCAAAGTCCCACCTTTTCTCAGGAAGCTCCCCCTCTGCGGGTCCAGCACCATCCTGGGGCTGAGGCTGAAGTTTGGGATCCCCAATGTCCCCAATGTCCCCAACACCCACAATGTCCCCAATGTCCCCAGTGTCCCCAGTGTCCCCAGATGTCCCCAAATGTCCCACCTTTCCTGAGGAAGCTGCCCCTCCTGGGGTCGAGCACCATCCTGGGGCTGAGGCTGAAGTTGCTCATTGGGTTTTGGCTCATGGCCCCGAAGGAGGCGTTGGCCACCACGGCCTCGAGAGCCTCGGGGGACAGGGGACGCTCCAGGAAGTGACACAGGCGCTGGACACTGCCCGCCAGGTCCTGGGGACAGTGGGGACAGTGAGGGACACTGGGGACACTGAGGGGATTGGGGACACTGGGGACAGTGAGGGACATTGGGGACATTGAGGGGATTGGGGACAATGGGAGCATTGGGGACATTGGGGACATTGGGGACACTGGGGACATTGAGAGGATTGGGGACAATGAGGACATTGGGGACATTGGGGACAGGGGACGTTCCAGGAAGTGACACAGGCGCTGGACACTGCCCGCCAGGTCCTGGGGACAGCAATGGGGACAGTGAGGGACATTGAGAGGATTGGGGACAATGGGGACAGTGAGGGACATTGGGGATATTGAGGGGATTGGGGACAATGGGGACAGTGAGGGACATTGGGGACATTGGGAACTTGGGGACATTGGGGACATTGGGGACAAGGGACGCTCCAGGAAGTGACACAGGCGCTGGACACTGCCCGCCAGGTCCTGGGGACAGTGGGGACAGTGAGGGACATTGGGGACACTGGGGACAATGGGAGCATTGGTGACATTGGGGACACTGAGGGGATTGGGGACATTGGGGACAATGGGGACATTGGGGACACTGGGGACATTGGGGACATTGGGGACAAGGGACGCTCCAGGAAGTGACACAGACGCTGGACGCTGCCCGCCAGGTCCTGGGGACAGCAATGGGGACAGTGAGGGACATTGAGGGGATTGGGGACATTGTGGTGATTGGGGACATGGGGGACATTGGGGACATTTGGGGGATTTGGGGACATTGGGGACACTGGGGACAAGGGACACTCCAGGAAGTGACACAGGCGCTGGACACTGCCAGCCAGGTCCTGGGGACAATGGGGACAGTGAGGGACACTGGGGACATTGGGGACACTGAGGGGATTGGGGACAATGGGACATTAGAGGCATTGGGGACACTGGGGACGTTGGGGACAGTTAGGGACATTGGGGGATTTGGGGACATTGGGGACAATGGGGACAATGGGGACAATGAGGGATTTAGGGACGTTGGGGACATTGGGGACAGTGAGGGACACTGGGGACATTGGGGACACTGAGGGGATTGGGGTCATTGGGGACACCATTGAGGATTTGGGACATTGGGGACACTGGGGACATTAGGGACATTGGGAACTTGGGGACATTGGAGACATTGGGGACAAGGGACACTTCAGGAAGTGACACAGGCGCTGGACGCTGCCAGCCAGGTCCTGGGGACAGTGGGGACAGTGAGGGACACTGGGGACATTGGGGACAGTGGGGACAGTGAGGGACACTGGGGACATTAGGGACACTGAGAGGATTGGGGACAATGGGGACAGTGAGGGACACTGGGGACATTAGGGACACTGAGAGGATTGGGGACAATGGGGACAGTGAGGGACACTGGGGACATTAGGGACACTGAGAGGATTGGGGACAATGGGGACAGTGAGGGACACTGGGGACATTAGGGACACTGAGAGGATTGGGGACAATGGGGACAGTGAGGGACACTGGGGACATTAGGGACATTGGGAACTTGGGGACATTGGGGACATTGGGGACAGGGGACGCTCCAGGAAGTGACACAGGCGCTGGACACTGCCAGCCAGGTCCTGGGGACAGTGGGGACAGTGAGGGACACTGGGGACACTGGGGACAATGGGAGCATTGGTGACATTGGGGACACTGAGGGGATTGGGGACATTGGGGACACCATTGAGGATTTGGGGCATTGGGGACATTGGGGACATTGGGGACAAGGGACGCTCCAGGAAGTGACACAGGCGCTGGACGCTGCCAGCCAGGTCCTGGGGACAATGGGGACAGTGAGGGACATTGGGGACACTGAGAGGATTGGGGACATTGGGGACACCATTGAGGGGACTGGGGACATTGGGACATTAGAGGGATTGGGGACACTGGGGGGGTTGGGGACAGTGAGGGGATTGGGAACATTGGGGACATTGTGAGGATTGGGGACAATGGGGACGTTGGGGACAGTTAGGGACATTGGGGACATTGGGGACATTGGGGACAAGGGACGCTCCAGGAAGTGACACAGGCGCTGGACACTGCCCGCCAGGTCCTGGGGACAGTGGGGACAGTGAGGGACATTGGAGACACTGAGAGGATTGGGGACACCATTGAGGATTTGGGGACACTGGGGACATTGAGGATATTGGGGACATTGGGACATTAGAGGGATTGGGGACACTGGGGGGGGCTGGGGACATTGTGAGGATTGGGGACATTGAGGACAGAGGGGACATTGGGGACATGGAGGAGATTCAAGGAACTCAGGACACTGAGACACCTTGGGGACATTAGGGACATGGTGGGGCTTGGGGATATTGAGGACATTGGGGACAATGGGGACACTGAGCGGATTTGGGATGTTTGGGGATTTGGGGACACTTTGGGGACATTGGGGATTTGAGGACAATGGGGACACTGGGGGATTGGGGACGTTGGGGACATTGGGGACATTGGGGACATTGGGGACGTTGGGGACATTGGGGACATTGGGGACATTGGGGGATTTAGGGACGTTGGGGACATTGGGGACGTTGGGGACGTTGGGGACATTGAGGGACATTGGGGACATTGGGGACATTGGGGACATTGGGGACATTGAGGGGATTTAGGGACGTTGGGGACATTGGGCATTTTTTTGGGAAGGATTTGGTATTTTTTAGGGCTCTTTTTGGGGACAATTTGGGATTTTTTAGGGCTTATTTGGGGGGATTTTTGGGCAGAATTTGGGATTTTTAGGGCATTTTTTTGGGGAGGATTTGGGGGTTTTTGAGCATTTTTGGGCGTGATTTTTGGGGACAATTTGGGGTTTTTAAGGGAATTTTTTGGGGGATTTTTTAGGGAGGATTTGGGGACTTTTGAGGGCATTTTTGGGGGGATTTTTGGGGACAATTTGGGGTTTTTAGAGGATTTTTCAGGGTGGATTTTAGGCTGCTTTGGGGCTGATTTTGGGGTGGATTTTGGGGGCAGCTCTGGACAATTTTCGGGAAGCTTTTAAGAGATTTTTGGGGTTTTTTTTTGGTTTTTTTGGTGAAATTTTTGGGGTTTTAAGGTCTTTTTTTAAATTTTTTTTTTTTTTTTTTGCGGCGCTTGGGGCAAGGTTTGTCCCCAGATTTTGGGGACTCTTGGGGACATTTTGGGGACATTTTTGGGAATTTTTTGGGACATTTTTGGGATATTTTGGGGACATTTTTGGGAATTTTTTGGGACATTTTTGGGACATTTTGGGGACATTTTTGGGACATTTTGGGGCGGTCTCACCTGCTGCAGTTCCTCGTAAGTGATCCAAAAGAAATTTTCCTTTCCGCGGAGTTGGAGCCACCCCCGGACGTGTTGGAACCACGACCCGAAGGGCACTGGGGACACATTTGGGGACATTTGGGGACACCAAAAATCCAACATTTCCATCCCTAAAACCTGCTGGAACCGCCTCAAAAAATCCCAAAAAAATCCCTCCCAAAAAGCCCCAAAAAAAGGCAAAAAAAATCCCCAAAAATGAACAAAAAACACAAAAAAAAACCCTCTCAAAAAAAGCAAAAAAAATCCTCCCAAAAAACCACGACCCGAATGGCACTGGGGACACATTTGGGGACATTTGGGGACACCAAAAATCCCAAATTTCCATCCCTAAAACCCCCCAGAACCATCCAAAAAAACCCCCCAAAAAATCTTTAAAAAATCCCAAAAAAAGCCCCAAAAAATGTGAAAAAAACCAAAAAAATCCCAAAAAACCAAACAAAAAAATCCCAAAAAAACCCTCCCAAAAAAGGAAAAAAAAAAAACCCAAAAATCATGACCTGAATGGCACTGGGGACACGTTTGGGGACATTTGGGGACACTCAAAAATTCAAAATTTCCATCCCTAAAACCCCCCAGAACCATCCAAAAAAACCCCCCAAAAATCCTAAAAAAATCCCAAAAAAAGCCCCAAAAAATGTGAAAAAAACCCCAAAAATCCCAAAAAAACAAACAAAAAAATCCCAAAAAAGCCTCCCGAAAAAGGAAAAAAAAAACCCAAAACAAAAACCACGACCCGAATGGCACTGGGGACACATTTGGGGACATTTGGGGACACCAAAAATCCAAATTTCCAACCCCAAACCCCTCTGGAACTGCCGAAAAAATCTCCCCCAAAAAACCATTAAAAAAGCCCAAAAAAAGGCAAAAAACCCTCAAAAAACAAAGAAAAAAACCCGGAAAAAACCCTCCAAAAAAAGGAAAAAATACCCCAAAAAAATCCCCAAAAAAAACCCCAAAAAAGGCCAAAAAAAGTCCCAAGAAACACACAAAGAAACACCCAAAAAACTCCTGCAAAAATCCAAAATTCCCAACCCTAAATCCTCCCGGAATTGCCCAAAAAAACCCCAAAAAAATCCCCCCAAAAAAACCCAAAAAAGCACAAAATTCCCCAAAAAATCTCCCAAAAAATCCCAAAAATTTTTTAAAATAATCCCCCAAAAATCCCCAAAAAATCCCCCTAAAATCCTCACAAAATTAAAAAAAAAAAATCCCCCAAAAATCCACACAAAATCCATCCAAAATACCCCAAAATTCCTCACAAAATCCTCACAGAATTCCCAAAAAAATCCCCAAAAAATCCCCAAAAAATCCCTCAAAAAATTCCCAAAAATCCTCACAAAATCCTCACAAAATTCCCAAAAAAATCCATCCAAATCCCAAAAATTCCTCCAAAATTCTCCAAAAAATCCTCACAAAACCCTCATAAAATTCCCCAAAAATCACAAAAAATCCCCCAAAAAATCCCCCAAAAAATCCCCCAAAATCCCAAAGAAATCACAAAAAAATTCCCTAAAATTCCCCAAAAATAATAATAAAAAATCTCTAAAAATAAAAAAAATTCCCCTAAAAATCCCCAAAAAATCAAAAAAAATCCCCAAAAAATCCAAAAAAATCCCCAAAAAAATCCTTAGAAAATTTAAAAAAATCCCAAAAAAATCCAAAAAAAAATCCCCCAAAAATCCTTAGAAAATTTTTAAAAAATCAAAAAAAATTCCAAAAAAAATACCCAAATTTCTCCCAAAATTCCCAAATTCTCACTGTCGCCCTCGAGGAACTTCTCCATGAACTCGTGGAGGCTCCCAGGGTCCTTGTAGGGTGGGGAGCCCCAAAATCCTCACAAAATCCATCCAAAATACCCCCAAAAATCCCCAAAATTCCCCCAAAATCCATCCAATTCCCAAAATTCCTCTGAAACAAAAAAATCCCAAAAAATCCTTCAGAAAATAAAAAAAAAATCCCTAAAAAATCCCCAAAAATAAAAAAAAAACCAAAAAAATCATTAAAAAATCATTAAAAATCCCCAAAATTCCAAAAAAATTCGCGAAAAATTCCCAAAAATTCCGAAAAAAATTCCCAAAAAATTCCCAAAAATTCCCAAAATTCCCGAATTTCTCACCGTCACCCTCGAGGAACTTCTCCATGAACTCGTGGAGGCTCCCAGGGTCCTTGTAGGGTGGGGAGCCCCAAAATCCTCACAAAATCCATCCAAAATACCCCAAAAAATCCCCAAAATCCCCCAAAATCCATCCAATTCCCAAAATTCCTCTGAAACAAAAAAATCCCAAAAACTCCTTCAGAAAATAAAAAACAAATCCCCAAAAAATCCCCAAAAATAAAAAAAAAATTCCAAAAAAATCATTTAAAAAATCATTAAAAAATCCCAAAAAATTCCCAAAAATTCGCGAAAAATTCCCCAAAAATTCTCAAAAATTCGCAAAATTCCCAAATTCTCACCGTCGCCCTCGAGGAACTTGTCCATGAAGTCGTGGAGGCTCCCGGGGTCCTTGTAGGGTCGGGATCCCCAAAATCCTCACAAAATCCATCCAAAATACCCCAAAAAATCCCCAAAATCCCCCCAAATCCATCCAATTCCCAAAATTCCTGTGAAACAAAAAAATCCCAAAAAATCCTTCAGAAAATAAAAAAAAAAATCCCTAAAAAATCCCCAAAAATAAAAAAAAAATCCAAAAAAATCATTAAAAAATCATTTAAAAATCCCAAAAATTCCAAAAAAATTCGCAAAAAATTCGCAAAAAATTCGCAAAAAATTCAAAAAAATTCCCAAAAATTCCCAAAAATTCCCAAAATTCCCGAATTCTCACCGTCGCCCTCGAGGAACTTGTCCATGAACTCGTGGAGGCTCCCGGGGTCCTTGTAGGGTGGGGAGCCCCAAAAATCCATCCAAATCCCCCAAAATTCCTCCAAAATCCTCACAAAATTCCCCAAAAATCCCTCAAAAAAATTCCCCAAAATCCTCACAAAATCCTCACAAAATTCCCTAAAAAAAAAAATCCACAAAAAATCACAAAAAATCCCCAAAAAATCCCCAAAACATTCTCAAAAAATCCGAAAAAATCCCCAAAAAATCACAAAAAATTCGCAAAAAATTCCCAAAAAATCCGAAAAAATTCCCAAAAATTCCCAAAATTCCCAAATTCTCACCATCGCCCTCGAGGAACTTGTCCATGAACTCGTGGAGGCTCCCAGGGTCCTTGTAGGGGCGGAAGATTCGAGCGAAGTGGAACAGAGACACGAGGACATCCTTGGGGTCCCTGACCGTGTAGATCACCTGGGGGGAGGGGATTTGGGGGCGTGGGACACCCCAAAAATACCAAAAAAATCACCCAAAAATCCCTGAGACCAAATCCCAGAAAAATCGGGTGTTTCTGACATCAAATCCCACAGAAATCCCATAAAAATCCCATAAAAAATCCATAAAAATAAAAAAAAATCGACATTTCTGACCCCAAATCTGCCCGAATTCCATAAAATTTGACATTTCTGACCCCAAATTCCATAAAAATCTCTATTTTTTACCCCAAAATTGACATTTCTGACCCCAAATCTGCCCAAATTCCATAAAAGTTTGACATTTCTGACCCCAAATTCCATAAAAATCTCTATTTTTTACCCCAAAATTGACATTTCTGACCCCAAATCTGCCCAAATCCCATAAAAATTTGACATTTCTGACCCCAAATCCCATAAAAATCTCTATTTTTTACCACAAAATTGACACTTCTGACCCCAAATCTGCCCAAATTCCATAAAAATTTGACATTTCTGACCCCAAAGTCCATAAAAATCTCTATTTTTTACCCCAAAATTGACACTCCTGCCCCCAAATCTGCCCAAATCCCATAAAAATCTGTATTTTTTCCCAATATCTGACATTTCTGACCCCAAATCTGCCCAAATTCCATAAAAATTTGACATTTCTGACCCCGAATCCCATAAAAATCTCTATTTTTTACCCCAAATTTGACACTTCTGACCCCAAATCCCAAAGCTGACATTTCTGACCTCAAATCCGCCCAAATTCCATAAAAATCTGTATTTTCTGAGCCCAAACTCAACATTTCTGACCCCAAACCCCCATTTCCCCCCCGTAAAATCCCCATTTTTTCACCATATTTCCCCCTTAAAACCCTCACTTTTTTCCTATTTTTCCCCCTAAAAACTCCATTTTTTCCCTCTAAAATCCCCATTTTTCCCTCTAAAAACCTCATTTTTTCACCATTTTTCACCCCTTTTTTTGCATTTTCCCCCATTTTTTTTCAATTTTTTCCCAAAATTCCATTTTTTCTCAATACCTTGGCTTTGGAGCCAAAGAAGGCCTTGGGGCACATGTGCAGGGGCAGGTGGGAGCTGCTCACCCCTGACCCAAACCCCTGTGCTCTTTCCCCATTTTTCCCCCAAAAACCCCATTTTCTCACCATTTTTTCCCCATTTTTCCCTCGAAAAATTCTCTTTTTTTGCCCATTTTTTATCCTAAAATCCTCATTTTTTCACCATTTTTTCCCCTTAAAATCCCCTATTTTTTCCCCATTTTTCCCTCTAAAAACTCCATTTTTTGACCTAGAAACTCCATTTTTTCACTGTTTTTCTCCATTTTTTCACCTAAAATCTCCATTTTTTCACCGTTTTTCTCAATTTTTTTTTCCCCAAATCCCATTTTTGCCCCAATACCTTGGCTTTGGACCCAAAAAACGCTTTGGGGCACATGTGCAGGGGCAGGTGGGAGCTGCTCACCCCTGACCCAAACCTCTCATTCCTGACCCTAAAATCCCCAGGTTTTTTCCCAGTTTTTCCCCTTAAAATCCCAATTTTCCCCACCATTTTTCCCCCTAAAAATTCAATTTTCTGCCATTTTTTCCTCTAAAAATTCCTTTTTTTTCCTTCATTTTCCCTCTAAAACTCCTCATTTTTTCAGCATTTTTCCCCATAAAAACTCCTTCTTTTTGCCTAAAAACCTCATTTTTTCACCGTTTTTCCCCATTTTTTTCCATTTTTTCCCCAAATCCCATTTTTCCCCAATACCTTGGCTTTTGACCCAAAAAACGCTTTAGGGAACATGTGCAGGGGCAGGTGGGAGCTGCTCACCCCTGACCCAAACCCCTGTGCTCTTTCCCCATTTTTCCCCCTAAAAACCCCATTTTCTCACCATTTTTCCCCATTTTTCCCTCTAAAAATTCTCTTTTTTTTTGTCCATTTTTTATCCTAAAATCCCCATTTTTTCCCACTTTCCTCCCTAAAATCCTAATTTTTTTTCCTCCTAAAAACCCCATTTTTTCACCGTTTTCCTCCATTTTTTCACCGAAAATCTTCATTTTTTCACCATTTTTCACCCCGTTTTTTGCATTTTCCCCCATTTTTTTTCAATTTTTTCCCAAAATTCCATTTTTTCTCAATACCTTGGCTTTGGAGCCAAAGAAGGCTTTGGGGCACATGTGCAGGGGCAGGTGGGAGCTGAGCATCCCTGACCCAAACCGCTCATTCCTGACCCTAAAATCCCAATTTTTCCCCCCATTTTTTCCCCTAAAATCCTCATTTTTTCACCATTTTTTCCCCTTAAAATCCCGTATTTTTTCCCCATTTTTCCCTCTAAAAACTCCATTTTTTGACCTAGAAACCTCATTTTTTCACCGTTTTTCTCCATTTTTTCACCATTTTTTCACCGTTTTTCTCCATTTTTTCACCATTTTTTCACCGATTTTCTCCATTTTTTTTCCCCAAATCCCATTTTCCCCCAATACCTTGGCTTTGGACCCAAAGAAGGCCTTGGGGCACATGTGCAGGGGCAGGTGGGAGCTGATCACCCCTGACCCAAACCCCTGTGCTCTTTCCCCATTTTCCCCCTAAAATCCCAATTTTCTCACCATTTTTTCCCCATTTTTCCCTCGAAAAATTCTCTTTTTTTTGTCCATTTTTTATCCTAAAATCCCAATTTTTCCCCCCATTTTTTCCCCTTAAAATCCCCTATTTTTCCCCATTTTTCCCTCTAAAAACTCCATTTTTTGACCTAGAAACTCCATTTTTTCACCATTTTTCTCCATTTTTTCACCATTTTTTCACCGACTTTCTCCATTTTTTCTCCCCCAAATCCCATTTTTTCCCAATACCTTGGCTTTGGACCCAAAAAACGCTTTAGGGAACATGTGCAGGGGCAGGTGGGAGCTGATCACCCCTGACCCAAACCACTCATTCCTCACCCTAAAATCCACATTTTTTTTTCCCCTAAGCGCCTCATTTTCCCTATATTTTTTCCCCTAAAAATTCCATTTTCGGCCATTTTTTCCTCTAAAAATACTTTTTTCTCAATTTTTCCCTCTAAAAATAATTTTTTCAGCATTTCCACCCCTAAAAACTCCATTTTTTCTCATAGAAACCTCATTTTTTCACCTAAAAACCTCATTTTTTCACCAATTTTCTCCATTTTTTCACCGATTTTCTCCATTTTTTTTTCCCCAAATCCCATTTTTTCCCAATACCTTAGCTTTGGACCCAAAAAACGCTTTAGGGAACATGTGCAGGGGCAGGTGGGAGCTGATCACCCCTGATCCAAACCTCTCATTCCTGACCCTAAAATCCCCAGGTTTTTTCCCATTTTTTCCCCCTAAAATCCCAATTTCCCCCCCCATTTTTTCCCCTAAAATCCTCATTTTTTCACCATTTTTTCCCCTTAAAATCCCCTATTTTTTCCCCATTTTTCCCTCTAAAAACTCCATTTTTTTGACCTAAAAACTCCATTTTTTCACCATTTTTCCCCCATTTTTTTTCCATTTTTTCGCTGTTTTTTCCCATTTTTCCCCAATACCTTAGCTTTTGACCCAAAAAACGCTTTGGGGAACATGTGCACGGGCAGGTGGGAGCTGATGATCCTGGGCCGGGCGTTGCCGCGAGCTCTGCGGTATCCCAGCAGCGTCTCCAGCCAAGGCCCGCGGTCCCAGTTGGGCACCGAGCGCACCCAGTTCGGGTCCCCCCCGGAGCGGATCAGGCTCAGGATCTCCAGCATCCACACCGTCCCTGGAAAAGAGAAAAATTTGGGTCATTTCAGGCTTTTTTGGGAATTTTTTCCGATTTTTTTCTGATTTTTTTGGATTTTTTTCCGATTTTTTATGATTTTTGGGGACCCAGTTCGGGTCCCCCCCGGAGCGGATCAGGCTCAGGATCTCCAGCATCCACACCGTTCCTAAAAAAGAGAAAAATTTGGATCATTTTACGAATTTTTCTGATTTTTTCCGATTTTTTTCCAATTCTTAAATTTTTTTTTTATTATTTTTTCTGATTTTTTGTGATTTTTTTTTTTATTTTAGGGTCCCCCCCGCCAAGCAGATCAGGCTCAGGATCTCCAGCATCCACACCGTTCCTAAAACCAGAAAAAAATTGGATTATTTTGGGGATTTTTAGGGAATTTTTCCGATTTTTTTTTTATTTTTTTGAATTTTTTCTGATTTTTTTCTGAATTTTTTTGGATTTTTTTTGTTTTTTTGATCCCCACCCGAGCGGATCAGGCTCAGGATCTCCATCACCCACACCGTCCCTGAAAAAGCAAAATTTTGAATTATTTTGGGGATTTTTTGAGAATTTTTCTGGGTTTTTTTTTCCAAATTTTTTTGCATTTTTTTCTGATTTTTTCTGAATTTTTTCTGATTTTTTAAAAATTTTTTTGGGGATTTGGGCTCAGGATCTCCAGCATCCACACCGTCTCTGAAAAAAAATTTTAAGCATTTTCCAACCAAATTTCATAATTTCCCCCCCAAAATTCCCAGATTTCCCTCCCAAAATCGCTGGATTTTGCCCCCAAATTTTTAGCATTTTCTTCCCCAAATGTCATCATTTTCCTTCCCAAAATTCCTGGATTTCCCCCAGAACGCCTGGATTTTCCCCAAAATTTTCCCCAAAATTTCCCCCAAAATTTCCCCCCAAAATCCCCAGATTTTCCCCAAACCCCAGAATCCCTGGATTTTCCCTAAAGTTTCCCTAAAATTTCCCCCTAAATTCCCCTATTTTCCTCAAAATTCCCCGATTTTCCCCAAAGTTTTCCCCAAAAAACCCCAGATTTTCCCCAAAATTTCCAAATTTTCCCCAGAATTCCCAAATTTTCCCCCGAACCCCCGAATTTTCCCAAAATCGCGGGATTTGGCGCCGTTGCTCACCGGATTTTTGGTAGGTGACGTTGAAGACATCGTCATCCTCCACGGGAAATTTCGGTGTTTCCTCCCAGAATTTTTTCCCAAAATCCACAGATTTTCCCCCCACATTTTAGCATTTTCTCCCCCAAATTACATCATTTTTGCCCCCCAAAATCTCTGGATTTTCCCCCAAATGTCATAATTTCCCTCCCAAAATTCCTGGATTTCCCCCCAGAACACCCGGATTTTCCCCAAAATTTTCCCCAAAATTCCCAAAATTTTTCCCCAGAATTCCCTGATTTTCCCAAAATATTCCCCAAAATTCCTGGATTTTCCCCCAAATTTTCCCCAATTCTCCCCAAATTTTTCCCCAAAATTCCCAGATTTTCCCCAAAATTTTCCCAAAAATTCCTTTGCTTCCCCTCCAATTTTTAGCATTTTCCCCCAAATTTCAGCGGTTTTCTCCCCCAAATTCCCGGATTTTCCCCAAAATTTCCCCCAAAATTCCCAAATTTTCCCCAAAAATTCCCCAAAAATTCCCGAATTTTCCCCAGAATTCCCGAATTTCCCCAAAACCCGCAGATTTGGCGCCGTTCCTCACCGGATTTTCGGTAGGTGACGTTGAAGACATCGTCATCCTCCACGGGAAATTTCGGTGTTTCCCTCCCAGAATGTTTTCCCAAAATCCACAGATTTTCCCCCAAAATTTTAAGCATTTTTCTCCCCCAAATGTCATCATTTCCCTTCCCAAAATCTCTGGATTTTCCCTCAAATTTCACAATTTCCCTCCCAAAATTCCTGGATTTCCCCCCAGAATGCCCGGATTTTCCCCAAATCCCCTGATTTTCATCAAAGTTTTCCCCAAACCCCCCGGATTTTCCCCAAAATTCCCCAACTTTCCCAAAATTTTCCCCAAAATTTTCCCCAGAATTCTCTGATTTTCTCCAAAATTCCTTTGCTTCCCCTCCAATTTTTAGCATTTTCCCCCAAATTTCAGCATTTTTCTCCCCAAAATTCCCGGATTTTTCCGGAAATTTTCCCCAAAAACCCCAGATTTTCCCAAAAATTCCCGGATTTTCCCCAGAATTCCCGAATTTTCCCAAAACCCGCGGATTTGGCGCCGTTGCTCACCGGATTTTTGGTAGGTGACGTTGAAGACATCGTCATCCTCCACGGGAAATTCCCGCGCGGCCTCGAGACCTCGGGGGGAGTAGAGGAGCCCTGGGAATGTCACCCCCCGTGCTGGAAATAGCCGCGCGACATCGGCCACACCTGCGGGGACATCCCAAAAAATAAATCCCAAAATCACTGAAATTGTCCCCAAAAAAATCCCGAAAAGAAACGCCCAAGAAACACCGAAAAAACGGCAAAAATCGCTGAAAAAATGGCAAAAATCGCTAAAAAATGGCAAAAATCGCCCCCCGA
>JAXCHO010000769.1:0-23193 GCA_036630365.1 Acanthiza pusilla
TAAAACTCGTGGTGTCCCCAAGATCCAAGGTGTCCCCTGGGTGTCTCCAAATCCCCGGGGTGTCCCCTGGGTGTCCCCAAACCTCCTGGCTGTCCCCAGGGTGTCCCCTCGGCTCTGGGGGTGTCCCCTGGCCCCTCCCCCGCTGTCCCCTGACCCCTCCCACTGTCCCCTGACCCCTCCCACTGTCCCCTGACCCCTCCCATTGTCCCCTGACCCCTCCCCATTGTCCCCTGACCCCTCCCCCATTGTCCCCTGACCCCTCCCCACTGTCCCCTGACCCCTCCCCATTGTCCCCTGACCCCTCCCACTGTCCCCTGACCCCTCCCATTGTCCCCTGACCCCTCCCATTGTCCCCTGACCCTCCCATTGTCCCCTGACCCCTCCCATTGTCCCCTGACCCCTCCCCCGCTGTCCCCTGACCCCTCCCCACTGTCCCCTGACCCCTCCCATTGTCCCCTGACCCCTCCCCACTGTCCCCTGACCCCTCCCCCGCTGTCCCCTGACCCCTCCCATTGTCCCCTGACCCCTCCCACTGTCCCCTGACCCCTCCCGCTGTCCCCAGACTCAGAGGAGGAAGAGGACGATGGCCCTGGGCTGTCCCCGCAGGACCCTGGGGACACAGGTGACATTGGGGACAGCGCTGACCCCCCCGGGCCCCCCCGGAGCGGCGGCGCCGTCATTGTCACCGTGCCCTGGGGGCGTGTCACTGCCGACTGCCACCCGCAGGTGAGGGGGGGGGCGGGGTCCCCAACTGTCACCTCCCGGTCCCCAATTGTCACCTCCCGGTCCCAGTTGTCACCGCTAGGTCCCCAACTGTCACCCTTGGGTCCCCAATTGTCACTTCTGTGTCACGTTGGGTTCACCCTGTGTCACCCTGTGTCACCCTGTGTCACCCTGTGTCACCCTGTGTCACCCCCCGAGTCCTCAGTTGTCACTTTGTGTCACTTCGGGGTCCCCAGTTGTCACCCCTGGGTCCTCAATTGTCACCCTTGGGTCCCCAGTTGTCACCTGTGACATTTTTTTGGGGGGGGGTCCCAGGGGGAGGGAGTGGCACTGAGTGACATTTTTTTTTGGGGGGGGGTCCCGGGGGGGAGTGGCACTGAGTGACAATTTTTTTTTTTTTTGGGGGGGGTCCCAGGGGGAGCTGCCGGGCTCGCGGCTGCTGCTGGAGGTGGGGGAGGGGCGGCTCTGCGTGCTCCCCCAGCCCGGGGGGCTCCGGGGGCTGTGCCGAGCGTGCGCCGAGATCAGGAGCCTCGTCCTCCGGCACGGTGACCACCGGGGGGGCCAAAATGGGGGGGGGACCCCAAAATGGGGGGGGAGGGTCAGGAAAGAGTCCCAAAATCGGGGAGGGTGGGCCTGGAATGGGGGGAAATGAGGGAATCCCAAAAATGGGGAGGGGCCCAAAAATGGGGGGACCCCAAAATTGGGGAGGGGGCCTGGTTTTTGGGAGGGGTCCCTAATTTTGGGGGGGGTCTCTGATTTTGGGTGTCCCCGTTTTTTGGGGGGGGTCCTCACCCCCTCCCCCCGTGCCCCTCCCCCAGGCGCTGTTCCCGAGGAGGGGGCGGGGCCAGGGCAGGGGGCGGGGCCGGGGGCGGGGCCGGGGTCGCCCCTCCCCCCCCCTGCAGCCCACCCTGCTGCCCTGGGAGGAGCCCACGCCCCCCCGGGGGTCCCCAAGCCCCCCCGGATGATGGCGATGGCTCTGAGCAGCAGCGTCAGCGCCCGCGGGGACACCAAGGTGGGACGGGGACAGGGACAGGGGACATTGGGGACACAGAGGGGACACCAAGGGTGGGACAGGGACAGGGACAGGGACAGGGACAGGGACAGGGACAGGGGGGGACAGGGGACAGGGGGGACATTGGGAACATTGGGGATGTTGGGGACAGAGGGGACACGGGGGGGTGGGGCGGGAGGGGCACGGGGGACATTTGGGGACATGGGAGGACATGGAAGGGACACGTGTGGGCATCATGGGGGACATTGGGGGACATCAGCGTGGCTCGAAGGTGCCAATGGCTGTCCCCTGTCCCTGTCCCTGTCCCTGTCCCCTCCCGTGTCCCCTCTGTCCCCAGGAGCTGGTGGTGGCTCTGTCCCTCGAGGGAGCAATGCTGAGACACCAACGAGACCCCCCCGGAACCCCCTGGTACAGCCAGGTGAGCCTGGGGACAGTGGGGACATCATGGGGACAGTGGGGACATCACTGGGGACATCATTGGGGACAGTGGGGACATCACTGGGGACAGTGGGGACAGTGGGGACAGTGGGGACATCATGGGGACAGTGGGGACATCACTGGGGACAGTGGGGACAGTGGGGACATCATGGGGACAGTGGGGACATCACTGGGGACACTGGGGACAGTGGGGACATCATGGGGACAGTGGGGACATCACTGGGGACAGTGGGGACAGTGGGGACAGTGGGGACATCATGGGGACAGTGGGGACATCATGGGGACAGTGGAGACATCACTGGGGACATCATTGGGGACATCACTGGGGACAGTGGGGACTCTGGGGACACTGGGGGATTTTGGGGATTTTGGGGTTTCCCATTTTTGGGGGTCCCATTTGGGGACATCTGGGGTTTCCTCTCTTGGGGGTTTCCTATTTTTGGGGACATTTGGGTTTTTTGGGGTTTTTTTGTGGTTTTTCGGTGGTTTTTCGGTGGTTTTTTGGGGACATTTGGGGTTTTTGGGGTTCCCCATTTTTGGGGTCACTTTGGGGACATTTTGGGGTCCCTGGCAGCTGCTGGCACTGCTGGCCCTGGAGGACAAGCCGATTTTGGGGTACATTTGGGGGTTTTTGGGTTTTTTTTTTGTGTTTTTTGGTGTTTTTTTGGTGTTTTTTTGGGGACATCTGGGGTTTCCCCTCTTGGGGGTTTCCTATTTTTGGGGTTTTTGGGGTTCCCCATTTTCGGGGCTCACTCTGGGGACATTTTGGGGACATTTTGGGGTCCCTGGCAGCTGCTGGCGCTGCTGGCCCTGGAGGATGAGCCGATTTTGGGGTACACTGCCCCCACCCCCCTGACCCAACTGCACCTGCACCTGCAGCGCTGCGGCCTCGACTACAGGTGGGACCCCAAATGGGGGAGGGGACCCTGAAATTGGGGAGGGGGACCCCAAACTGGGGGGGGACCCCGAAATTGGGGAGGGGACCCCGAAATCCATGGGGGGGACCCAAATTGGGGAGGGGGACCCCAAAATTGGGGAGGGGGACCCCCAAACTGGGGAGGGAAACCAACATGGGGGAGGGACACCAAAATTGGGGGGGAGGGGACCCCAAAATGAGGGGTGGGACCCTCTCTGGGGAGGGGGGAACGCCCCAATTTGGGGGTCCCGGTGGGTGGGGGAGGGGTCTGACCCGACCTTGGGGTCCCCCAGGCCGCCCCTCCCCCTGCGCGTGGTGCTGACAGCAGAGACCCTCAGCGTCACCTGCGGCAGCGGCAGCGACCCCCAGCGGGGGGGGCTCCGGTGGGTTAGGGGGTCCTGGGGGATTTGGGGGGGTCCCAGAAGGATTTGGGGGGTCCCAGGAGGGATTTTGGGGATTTGGGGGGGGTTCTGGGGGGGATTTGGGCGTCTCGAGGGATTTGGGGGGTCCCGGGGGGGATTTGGGGAGGTCCTGGGGGAATTTTCGGGATCCTGGGGGGATTTTTGGGGGTTCTGGGGCGATTTGGGGAAGTCCTGGGGAGGATTTGGGGGTCCCGGGGTGGTTTTGGGGGTCCTGGGGGTGTTTTTAGGGGTCCCGGGGAGGATTTGGGAGTCCCGGGCTGTTTTTGGGGGTCCGGGGGCTGTTTTTGGGGTCCTGGGGGTGTTTTTGGGGGTCCCGGGGGAGGATTTGGGGGTCCCGGGGTGGTTTTTGGGGTTTTTTGGGGTCCCTGACCCTCCCCCCCAGGCTCCTGGTGGACGATGGCTCTGTGTTCCTGAGCGAGCGCTGCGGGGGAGGGGCGCTGGACCTGCAGAGAGGTGAGACCCCCGGGACCCCCAGAATCACCAAAATCACCCAAAAATCACCAAAAATCACCAAAATCACCCCAAAAATCACCAAAAATCACCCTGAGACCACCATGGGGGGTTTGGGGGAGTTTTGGGGGTTCCGCGGGCATTTTTTGGGGGATTTTTGGGGGGTCCTGGGGGGTTTTGGGGGAGATTTTTGGGGAGATTTTGGGTAGATTTGGGGGCATTTTTGCTGGGATTTAGGGAGGAATTCGGCGGGAATTTTGGCGAGGTCTTGGCGGGATTTTGGGGGATTTTGGTGGACATTTTTGGGGAATTTTCGGGGACTTCTGGAGGGATTTTAGGGAGGTCTTGGTGGGATTCTGCCGGGATTATGGGGAGGAATTTGGGGATTTTTTGGGGGTCCTGGGGGGGGTTTTGGGGAAATCTTTTAGGGGATTTTGGGGGCAATTTTGGGAGGATTTTGGCAGGATTTTGGGGAAATTTCCAGGAGATTTTGGGCTGATTTTGGGGCATTTTTGGGGGGGTTCTGGGGGAATTTTTGGTGGGATTTTGGGGCATTTTTGGTGGGATTTTGGGGCATTTTGGCAGGATTTGATGAGAATTTTGGCAGGATTTTGGGTGGATTTTGGGGTAATTTTTGGGGGGATTTTGGGCTGATTTTGGGGGCATTTTGGGGAATTTTGGGGCATTTTTGGCGGGATTTTGGCGGGAATTTTGGGCTGATTTTGGCAGGAATTTTGGGCTGATTTTGGGGTGATTTTTGGGTCATTTTTGGGGTCCCGGGGGTCTCACTCCTGTCCCCCCCCAGATTTCGTCTCAGTTCTCGACGTTGATTTCCTGGAGCTGCTGCTGAGCACCTGCCGGGGGAGGGGCGAGGGGGGCGCGGTGAGTGGGGGGGGAGGGGCAAAGGCGCCTGGGGGGCTCGGGGGGCTTGGGGGGATTTGGGGGAGATTTTGAGGCATTTGGGGGATTTTGGGTGAGTTTTGGGGGAATTTGGGGGATTTTGGGGAGTTGGGTTTTTTTGGGGGGATTTTGGGAGGTCCTGGGGGGGTTTTGGGGTTCCTGGGGGGCTTTTGGGGGTCTCAGGGTGGTCTCGAGGAGTCACAGATTTTGGGGAGCCCCCCAGGCCCCCCCCGAGGAACTGCTGGTGACTGGGGGGGGGTCCCGGGGGGTTTTTGGGGAGGATTTTGGGGGTCTTTGAGCGATTTTGGGGGGATTTTGGGTGGATTTTGGGTGGATTTTGGGGTATTTTGGGTGGATTTTGGGGATTTCGGGGGTCCCGGGGGGGTTTTGGGGTTCAGGGGTGTCACTGATTTTCGGGGTCCCCCAGGCCCCCCCCGAGGAGCTGCTGGTGACCCCCGCCCGCCTGAGGGGCAGGACCTGTGCCGACAGCGCCGCCGCCATCGCTCAGCTGCTCAGGCACCTCGGGACCCCCCCGGGACCCCCCCCGCGACCCCCCCCGGGCCCCTCCCCCACCCCCGGACCCCCCCCCGCCCCCCCCGAGCCGCGACCACCCCCGGGGGGAAAGAGGAGAGACCCCCGGGGGGAGAGGTGAGGCTGGGGGAGGGGAAATGGGGCTGGGGGAGGTCTGGGGGGCACAAAATGGGTCTGGGGGGGGCTGGGGGGGTGGAAAATGGGGCTGGGGGGGCACGGGGGGGCCAAAAATGGGTCTGGGGGGAACACAATGAGTCTGGGGGTGTCCAAATTGGGTCTGGGGGCACACGGAGACCCCCAGACCCCTCCCCCACCCGTGGCCCCTCCCCCAGGCGCCCCCCGCCCCCATCAATCAGCAGGACCTGACAGATGCCCTCAGAGACCCCCCCGGGGACCCCCCCGGGACCCCCCCTGGAGACCCCCGGAGCCCCGGTATGGGGGAGGGGAATTTGGGTCTGGGGGAAATTCTGGGGATTTTGGGGAATATTTTGAATTTTTTGGGGACAATTTGGGTCTGGGGGAGGGGCGAGATTTGGGTCTGGGGATGAAATTTGGGTCTGGGGGGGTCTGGGGAGGAGATTTTGGGTCTGGGGCAATACTTTGGGTCGGGGGGGTGAGATTTTGAGGATTTTTTTGGATATTTTGGGGTTATTTTGGGTCTGGGGGACTTATTTTGAGGATATTTTTGGGAATATTTTGGTTATTTTGGGTCTGGGGGGGGAATTTTGGGGATGTTTTGGGTCTGGGGGCAATGTTTTGGGGATATTTTGGGTCTGGGGGCGATATTTTGGGTCTGGGGGCAATATTTTGGGGATATTTTGGGTCTGGGGGCGATGTTTTCGATATTTTGGGGACATTCTGAGAGTATTTTGGGATATTTTGGGATATTTTGGCTATTTTGGGTCTGGGGTCTCACACCTCCCCTCCTCCCCCAGCCCAGCCCCCCCCGCCCCCCCCCGTGTCTCTGTACCTGTTCCCAGGTGAGGGGGGAGGGGCAGCTCCCCGCGCCCCCCCCGAGCCCCCCCGGGGAGACCCCGACCCCGACCCCGACCCCGACCCTGACCCCGAGGGGTTCTGCGTCCTCGAGACCCCCGAGACCCCCGAGCTGGTGAGTGGGGGGCTGGGGGGCTGGGGGGCTTCTTGGGGAGGGGGTTTGGGGGCTCTGGGGGATCCTGGGGGGGATTTGGGTGGATTTGGGGGTCCCTGTCCCCCCGGCCAGCCCTGGGTGACACTGGGGGGTCCCAGGGTGATTTTGGGGGTCCCAGGCTGGTTTTGGGGATGATTTCGGGGGTCCCAATTTAATTTTGGGAGTCTTTTTTCCCCCCAGGCGGCCCCCCCGGGTGCGCTGGCTGGCCCCGGGTGATTTTGGGGGTGATTTTGGGGATGATCTCGGGGGTCTTTTCCCCCCAGGCGGCCCCCCGGGTGCGCTGGCTGGCCCCGGGTGATTTTGGGGCAGATTTTGGGGATGATTTCGGGGGTCCCAGGGTGACTCTGGGCTGATCTCGGGGGTCCCAGGCTGATTTTGGGGCTGATCTCGGGGGTCCCAGGGTGATTTTGGGGCTGATTTCGGGGGTCCCAGGCTCATTTCGGGGGTCTTTTCCCCCAGGCGGCCCCCCGGGTGCGCTGGCTGGCCCCGGGTGATTTTGGGGGGTGATTTCGGGGATGATTTTGGGGGTCCCAGGGTGACTCTGGGGTGATTTTGGGGGTCCCAGGGTGATTTTGGGGCTCATTTCGGGGGTCTTTCCCCCCCCAGGCCGCCCCCCGGGTGCGCTGGCTGGCCCCGGGCCCCCTGCGGGTGGTCTGGGGGCACTTTGGGGTCCCTCGGGGGGAGCGCGATCGGCTGCGCCCCCCCCCCGGGGCTGCCCCTCCCCCACTGCCGAGTGCTGCTGCGCGACCTCAGCCTCACCTGGGCCTTCTTCGGGGGGCGGGACTTCGGGGCAGGCCCCGCCCACCCCAGGTGAGACACGCGGGGCGGGGCTGGGGGCGGGGCTGGGTGGGACACGCCCATGGGCGGGACTTCGGGCCTGGCCCACCCACCCCAGGTGAGACACGCCTGGGGCGGGGCCAGGTGGGGCCGGGTGGGCGGGGCCGGGTGGGACACGCCCAAGGGTGGGACTTCGGGGCTGGCCCCGCCCACAGCAGGTGGCACAGGCCGTGGGTGGGGCTTGGTGGGCGGGGCTTGGTGGGACACGCCCAGGGGCTGGGCTGGGTGGGCGGGGCCAGGTGGGGCACGCCCATGGGTCGGACTTTGGCCCTGGCCCTGCCCACAGCAGGTGGGACACACCCATTGGTGGCCCACGCCCATGGGCGGGGCTGAGGGGGACACGCCCACAGGTGGGACACTGATTGGCCACAGCTGAGCAATGGGGAGGGGTCTGGGTGGGCGTGGCCGGGGGGAGGGGCTGATTGTGACAGGCCACGCCCCTTGGGGAGGAGCTGAGGAAAGCAACATCCCCTGGGCGGGGCCATGGCGGGCGTGGCCAACTCAGACCACGCCCCCTGTGCATTTCCTCTCGGCCCCGCCCTGTCCTGAAAGGGGCTGGGTTTGCTCAGTGGGCGTGTTCCCATTGACTCCGCCCCCACAGGCCACGCCCCCGCAGCGCAGGCCACGCCCCCCCGCGGTGGCGCAATCGGGGGGGCCCTGGGAGGGTCCCTGAGCAGCTGATGGAGCTGCACCTGGGCAAGGTCAGGGGGGCCCGGGGGGCTGGGGGGTCCTGGGGGGGATTTGGGGGGTCCTGGTGGGGCTTGGGGGGTCTCAGTGGGTCCCGGGGGGGAATTTTGGGGCTCTGGGGCTGTCTGGGGGGGTCATGGAGGTGCACTTGGGCAAGGTTTGGGGGTCTGGGGGGGTCACAGGGGGGTCCCGGGGGGGATTTCGGGGGTTCTGGGGAGGATTTTGGGGGTCCCGGGGGGGATTTTGGGGGTCCTGGTTAGGTGTGGGTGTTCCGGGGGGATTTTGGGGAGGATTTCGGGGGTCCCGGGGGGGATTTCGGGGGTCCCAGGGGGCATTTCGGGGGGGATTTTGGGGGTCCCAGGGGTGTTCTGGGGAGGATTTCGGGGGTCCCGGGGGGGATTTCGGGGGGGATTTCGGGGGTCCCGGGGGGGATTTCGGGGGTCCCGGGGGCCCTGGGCTCTCCCCGGGGGTCTCCATCTCCCCCCCCGTGCCCCCCAGGTGTGCCTGCAGCACGAGACCTACGCGGTGCCGGCGCAGCCCCCGCCCCAGCCCCCTCCCCAGCCCGGGGGGCGCCCGGGGGGGTCCCGGGGGGTCTCGCTGGCCCCGGGGGAGGTGCCCACCTCGCGCTCGGTGCTGCTGGTGCAGGAGCTGGAGCTGCGCGACCACCTGGGGGGGGGCGCGGCCCCCCCGTTCCTGAGCCGCCAGCCGCGGGGGGGGGGCGGCCCCGCGCAGCCCCCCACGGTACTGACCCCCAAAACTGAGCCCCCTCCCCAAATCTGACCCCAAATCTGACCCCAAATCTGACCCCGCGCAGCCCCCCATGGTACCGACCCCACACCGGCCCCCCCCATCCTGAACCCCCTCCCCAAATCTGACCCCAAATCTGACCCCCCCATCGCCCCCCAAATCTGACCCCCCCATTGCCCCCCGCAGCCCCCCACGGTACCGACCCCCAATCTGACACCCCCAAATCCTAAACCCCCTCCCCAAATCTGACCCCCCCATCGCCCCCCCGCAGCCCCCCATGATATCGACCCCACCCCAAAAAACCCCGAATGTCACCCCAGAATTGGATTGTCACCATCGCCCCCCGAATCTGAACCCCTCCCCCAATCCTGGACCCCCCCCCACCCTGAGACCCCCCCCCCAAATCTGAACTCTCCATCGCCCCCCGAATCTGAACCCCCCCATTCTGCCCCCCCAATCTTCCCCCCCATTCTGCCCCCAATTTTGCCCCTCCCCCTTTCCTGCCCCCCCTCTCTGACCCCCCCCCAATCTGTGCCCCCCCAGCTGTGGGTGAAGGCCCTGAGGGTCCTGCCCCACCCCCCACCCCCCGGGGGGGTCCCCGAGTGCTGCCTCAGGGTCACCCTGACCCCCCTGCGCCTGCACATCGACCAGGTGGGGGGCTGGGTGGGTCTGGGGGGGTCGGGGGGGATTTGGGGGTCTCGGGAGGGTCCTGGGTGGGTTTGGGGGGGGGTGGGGGAATTTGGGGGGGATTTGAGGAGGCTGGGGGGGACTGGGGTGAGTTTTGGGGGTCCCTGAGGGGGTTTTGGGGGGAGTTTGGGGGGCTGGGGGGTCCTGAGGGGTTTTGGGGGTCCCTGGAGGGGTTTGGGGGTGTTTTGGGGTGGTCAGGGGGGGTCTGAAGGGGTCCTGGGGGGCTTTTGGGCGTCTGGGGTGGGTTTTGGGGGTGCTGGTGGGGATTGGGGTGGTCCTGGGGAATTTGGGGGTCCCTGAGGAGGTTTTGGGGGGGGTTTGGGGGGGTGGGGTGGGTTTTGGGGGTCCTGAGGCTGTTCTGGGGGTCCTGAGGGTGTTCTGGGGCTCTGGGGGGTCAGGGTGTTTTGGGGGGTCTGGGGGGGTTTGGGGGTCCTGAGGGTGTTTTGGGGTCCGGGGGGGTCAGGGTGTTTTGGGGGGGTCAGGGTGTTTTGGGGGGGGTCAGGGTGTTTTGGGGGGGGTCTCACGCTGTCTCGCCCCTCCCCCCAGGACGCGCTGATCTTCCTCAGGGATTTTGCCTCAGAGTTCATCTCCCACCTGAGCCCCCCCCGGGACCCCCCCCCGGTACGGACTGGGGGGGATGGGATTTGGGGAGGAGGATTTTGGGGACAGTGACACTGGGATTTCGGGGAGGTGGCACTGGGATTTTGGGGGGAGGTGGCACTGGGATTTTTTGGGGTCCCCTCCCTGTCCCCTCCCTGATTTCGGGGTCCCCTCCCTGTCCCCCCCCCCTCTTTTCCAGGTCCCCTCGGTGTCCCCCCTCAGCCACAGCCCCCCCCGGATGAGGACCCCGAAACTGAGACCCCCCCGATCTACTTCCGGTGCGAACTGGGAGCACTGGGGACACTGGGAGAGGCTGGGAGGAACACTGGGAGGGACACTGGGGGGACACTGGGGGGACACTGGGAGCACTGGGGGGACACTGGGGACACTGGGAGGGGCTGGGGACTGTCCCTGTGGTGTCTCCGGGGGTGACAGGGCTGTCCCCAGGTTGTCCCCAGGCTGTCCCCATGATGTCCCTGCGGTGACATGGCTGTCCCTTGTGTCCCCAAGGAGTTCCG
This sequence comes from Acanthiza pusilla, assembly GCA_036630365.1. Classification (NCBI taxonomy): domain Eukaryota; kingdom Metazoa; phylum Chordata; class Aves; order Passeriformes; family Acanthizidae; genus Acanthiza; species Acanthiza pusilla. Next base: position 10,616 of record JAXCHO010000769.1, read on the forward strand.
CTTCACCTCCGATGTCCCCGTGGTGTCCCCGCGGTGTCCCAGGGGGTGACAGGGTGTCCCTGGGCTGTCCCTGTGTCCCCGTGGTGTCCCAGGATGTCCCCGTGGTGTCCCTGTGGTGTCCCCGCGGTGTCCCCGTGGTGTCCCTGTGGTGTCCCCGCGGTGTCCCCGTGGTGTCCCCGTGGTGTCCCCGCAGTGACATGGCTGTCCCTGTGTCCCCGTGGTGTCCCCAGGGTGTCCCCAGGGTGTCCCCGTGGTGTCCCCGCGGTGACATGGCTGTCCCTGTGTCCCCATGGTGTCCCTGGGTTGTCCCCAAGGTGTCCCTGCAGTGTCCCCACGGTGACACGGCTGTCCCTGTGTCCCCAGGGAGTTTCGCTTCACCTCCGACGTCCCCGTGTGGTTGGACTATCGCGGCAAGCGTGTCACCATGGAGCAGGTGACACCCGCGGTGGCGCTGGGGACACGCGGGGCTGGCGCTTCGTGTCCCCAGTGTCACCGTTCTGATGTCCCCAGCCCTGTGTCCCCCAGCGCCGCTGTCCCCACGGTGTCCCCATCGCCCGGTGACACTGCCATTGTCCCCAGGGTGTGGTGGCACTGTCCCTGTCCCCCCAGCACTGCTGTCCCCACGGTGTCCCCATCGCCCGGTGCTGCTGTCCCTGTCCCTGTCCCCATCCCTGTCCCCTCAGTGTCCCTGTCCCTATTGCTGTCCCCACACTGTCCCCACCCCCAGTGACACTGTCCCTGTCCCCATGGTGGCACTGTCATTGTCCCCAAGAGGCAGGTGACAGTGACATTGTCGTTGTTCCCAGGGGGCCCTGGCACTGTCCCTGTCCCCATGGTGTGCCCACCCTCGGTGACACTGTCCCTGTCCCCAGGGTGCCCTGGCACTGTCATTGTCCCCACGGGGAGGTGACAGTGTCACTGTCCTTGTCCCCAGGGTGCCCTGGCGCTGTCCTTGTCCCCAGGGTGCCCTGGCACTGTCATTGTCCCCAGGGGGTGGTGACAGTGGCAGTGACACTGTCCTTGTCCCCAGGGTGCCCTCGCTGGGATCCTCATTGGCCTCGCGAGGCTCAACTGCTCCCAACTGCGACTGAAGAGACTCTGCCACCGCCAGGGGTGTGACACGGGGACAGGGGACAGGGGACAGGGGGACATTGGGGGGATTGGAGACATGTGTGTGACACAGGGGGACATAGGGGACATGGAGGGAACATGGGGACAATGGGGGACCATGGGGACAGTGGGGACAATGGGGACAATTTGGACAGTGGGGACACGAGGGACACTGTCCCCGTTGTCCCCACTGTCCCCCTGTCCCCAATGTCCCCATTGTCCCCATGTCCCCCTGTCCCGCAGGCTGCTGGGGCTGGGCCGTGTGCTGTCCTTCGCGGTGACAGAGTGGCTTCGCGACATTCGCTGTCACCAACTGCCAGGGCTGCTGGGGGGGGTGGCACCTGTGCACGCCGTGCTGCGGCTCTGTGAGTGTCCCCAGTGTCCCCAGTGTCCCCAATGTCCCCAACATCCCCAGTGTCCCCAACGTCCCCAACGACCCCAGTGTCCCCAGTGTCCCCATGTCCCCAGTGTCCCCAGTGTCCCCAGTGTCCCCAATGTCCCCAAGTGTCCCCACTGTCCCCATGTCCCCAGTGTCCCCATGTCCCCCTGTCCCCGCAGGGAGAGCTCTCCGGGACCTGCTGCTGCTGCCGCTGCAGGGGGGGGGTCCCGGGGGGGTGGCCCTGGGGGTGACCCGAGGTGTCACCAGAGGTGTCACTGCGCTCGGAGCTGCCTCGGCCACCGCCGCCCTCGGCCTGGGGACACGGCTGCTGCGGGCGCTGCAGGTGGGACCCCAAAACCCCAAAATTACCCAAAAAATCCCCAAAATCACCCCAAAGTACCCCAAAAAATCCCCAAAAAATCCCCAAAACAGCCCCGGGACCCCCAAAAACCCGCCCGGGACCCTCAAAAATCCCCAAATCACCCCAAAATCACCCAAAATTACCCCAAAATCACCCCAAAGTTACCCAAAATCCACAAAATCACCCCAAAATCACCCAAAAAAACTGCCCTGGGACCCCCAAACCCCCCCGGGACCCTAAAAACACCCCTGGGATGCCCAAAACCCCAAAATCACCCCAAAAACACCCCCAGGACCCCCAAACCTCCACTCCTGGAGCCCCCAAACTCCTCCGAACCCTTTGGGACCCCAAAAACCCTGAGCCCCTCCCCCCCAGACCCCCCAAACCCCCCAGGGACCCCCAAAAAACCCCAAAATCACCCCAACCCCCCCCGGGAACCCCAAAACTGCCATGGGACCCCCAAACCCCCCCAAAACCACCCCGGGACCCCCAAAAACATCCCCAGGACCCCAAACCGCCCCGGGGTCCCTCCTGGGGAGTCTCCAATTTTGGGGGTGACCTTTGACCCCCAGGCTCTGGCCGAGGCTCTCTATGCTCTCGTGGCTCCCCCAGGACCCCCCAGGATCCTCCCAGTACAGACCAGTTCGGACCAGTTTGGACCGGTACGGGCTGGGGGGGGGCGGGGAATCCCAGTACGGCCCAGTTTGGGGGCAGGGGAATCCCAGTACGGCCCAGTTTGGGGGCAGGGGAATCCCAGTATGGCCCAGTTTAGGGTGAGTGGGTTCCCAGTACGGCCCAGTCTGGGGTCAGGGAGTTCCCAGTATGATGGGGGGGAACTGGGAGGGCTCCCAGTATGGGTTAGGGTGGGGGGCGTGTTCCCAGTATGGCCCAGTTTGCAGTCAGGACGTTCCCAGTTCCCCTGGGAGCACTCCCAGTCCCCCCCCAGTCCCCCCCAGTCCCTCCCAGTAACTCCCAGTATCTCTCCTCTCTCCCCAGCGCGCCCCCGGCACGAGGACTGGCCCCGCCCCCACGCCGCGGCCCCGCCCCCAATAAACTGGGAGCACTGGTTCTTACTGGGACTGAGCGTGGTTCTTACTGGGAGGCACTGGTTCTTACTGGGAGGCACTGGGAGGCACTCGTTCTTTGGGAGGCACTGGGAGGCACTCGTTCTTACTGGGAGGGCTCTGGTCCTTACTGGGAGGCACTGGTTTAACTGGGAGGGCTCTGGTTCTTACTGGGACTGAGCGTGGTTCTTACTGGGAGGCACTGGTTCATACTGGGAGGCTCTGGGCAGGCTCTGGTCCTTACTGGGAGGGCACTGGTTCTTACTGGGAGGCACTGGGAAGCACTGGGAGGCTCTGGTTCTTACTGGGAGGGCTCTGGTCCTTACTGGGAGGCTCTGGTCCTTACTGGGACTCACTGGTTTAACTGGGAGGCTCTGGTCCTTACTGGGGGAGGCTCTGGTCCTTACTGGGGCTCACTGGTTTAACTGGGAGGATCGCGCGCGCCGCGCGGGGAGTGGCGGGAAAAGCGCGGTCCCGCCCCGCCCGTGACGTCACTTCCGCTACGGCGACGTCATCGCTGCGCGACGCGCGGGGAGCGCGCGGGACGGCGCCGGTGAGTGGGGGAGGGGCGGGGGGGGCCCCGGGAGGGGAGGGGCTCCCAGTATGGCCCAGTACAGCCCAGTTTGGGGTCAGGGTGATCCCAGTACGGCCCAGTTTGGAGTCAGGGGATCCCAGTACGGCCCAGTTTGGGGAGAGGCCGATCCCAGTATGGCCCAGTTTGGGGAGAGGCCGATCCCAGTATGGCCCAGTTTGGGTCAGGGCGATCTCAGTATGGCCCAGTTTGGGAGCAGGCGGTTCCCAGTATGATGGGGGGGAAGATCCCAGTATGGCCCAGTTTGGGGTCAGCGTGTCTGGGGACATTTGGTGACACCTGGTGACATTTGGTGGCATTTGGTGGCACTGGGGACACACCTAGTGACATTTGGTGACATTTGGGTTCATTTGGTGGCATTTGGTGACATTTGGGGACACACCTGGTGACACCTGGGGACATTTGGCTGGCATTGGGGACATTTGGTGACATTTGGGTTCATTTGGTGGCACTGGGGACACACCTGGTGACACCTGGTGACATTTGGGTTCATTTGGTGACATTTGGGACACGGGGCAGGCATGAGCAGCGACCTGGACGTGTTCGTGGGGAACACAACTCTGATCGACGAGGAGGTTTATCGACTCTGGCTGGACGGGCACTCGGGTGAGACCCTGGACAGCGGGGACAGCCCTGGGGACAGCAGGGACACATGGGGACACACCGGGGACAGCGGAGACACACCTGGGACAGCTGGGGACAGCTGGGGACACACCTGGGGACAGCGGGGACAGCTGGGGACACACCTGGGGACAGCTGGGGACAGCTGGGGACAGCTGGGGACACACCTGGGACAGCTGGGGACAGTGGGGGCACACCTGGGGACAGCTGGGGACAGTGGGGACACCACCTGGGGACAGCTGGGGACAGCTGGGACACACCTGGGAACACCTGGGGACAGCTGGGGAGACAGCTGGGGACACACCTGAGAGACCTGGGGACACACCTGGGACAGCTGGGGACAGCTGGGGACAGCTGGGACACACCTGGGACACACCTGGGGACGCTGGGGACACACCTGGGGACAGCTGGGGACAGCTGGGACACACCTGGGACACACCTGGGGACAGCTGGGGACAGTGGGGACACACCTGGGGACAGCTGGGACACACCTGGGACACCTGGGGACAGTGGGGGCACACCTGGGGACAGCTGGGACACCTGGGGCACACCTGGACAGCTGGGGACACACCTAGGACAGTGGGGACACACCTGGGACACCTGGGGACAGCTGGGGACAGCTGGGGACAGTGGGGACACACCTGGGATAGCTGGGGACACACCTGGGACAGCTGGGGACACACCTGGGGACACACCTGGGGACACACCTGGGACACTCGGGACACACCTGGGCACACCTGGGTGCCACTCACGATGTCCCCATTGTCCCCTGTCCCCAGTGGCCGAGGCGGTGGCGCGGCGGCTCCGGGGCGGTGTCCTGGAGCGCGAGGGGACGTCGGTGGCAGTGCTGCAGAGTGACACTCGCGACCATTACCGAACGTTTCCAGATGCTCGAGCGCCTCCTGCACGCCCCCCCGCGGCTGCTGCAGCAACTGCTCTTCCAGATCCCCCCCGAGCGGCAGGCGCTGCTCGTGCAGCGGTACTGGGGGCACTGGGAGGGACTGGGAGGGACTGGGAATGGATTGGGATGGACTGGGATGGACTGGGAATGGATTGGGATGGACTGGGATGGACTGGGAATGGATTGGATAAACTGGGAGGGACTGGGAGAGCGGTACTGGGGGGGCTGCTCTTCCAGATCCCCCCCGAGCGGCAGGCCCTGCTCGTGCAGCGGTACTGGGAGCACTGGGACCGACTGGGAGGGACTGGGAATGGAGTGGGAGGGACTGGAATGGATTGGGATAAACTGGGAGGGACTGGGAATGGAGTGGGATGGACTGGGAATGGACTGGGAATGGACTGGGATGGACTGGGAATGGACTGGGATGGACTGGGAGGGACTGGGAATGAGCTGGGGCACTGGGGGGACTGAGGCAGTGGCACTGGGGCCATTTTTTGGGTTTCCCCCCCAATTTCGGGTTTTTTTGGGCTCCTCCCCCAATCTCGGGGTCCCCGCAGGTTTTTGGGGTTTCCTCCCCCAATTTCGGGTCCCCGCAGGTTTTTTGGGGTTCCTCCCCCAATCTCGGGGTCCCCGCAGGTTTTTTTCGGGTTCCTCCCCCAATCTCGGGGCCCCGCAGGTTTTTTGGGGCTCCTCCCCCAATCTCAGGGTTTTTTGGAGTTCCTCCCCCAATTTCGGGTCCCCCAGGTACTATGCCTTCGACGAGGCCTTGGCTCGAGAGCTCTTGGGGAAGAAACTCTCCAAGGGAACCAAGAAGGAGCTGGACGAGGTCAGCGCCAGGACAGGCGTGGATCCGCAGCTGCCGGCGCCAGGTGGGACCCCAAAATGGGGGAAAAATATAAAAAATGGGGAGAAAAATATAAAAATGGGGGAAAAATCACAAAACGGGGGAAAATCACAAAAATGGGGGAAAATCACAAAAACAGGCGTGGGGATCCGCAGCTGCCGCGCCAGGTGGGACCAAAACGGGGGGAAAACCCCAAAAACCGGGGGGAAAAATCACAAAATGGGGAGAAAAATTTAAAAAATGGGGGGAAAAGTGAATGGGGGAAGAAACCCCAAAAATGGGGGGGAGAACCCAAAAATGGGGCACCCCAAAACTGGCGGGGGTGAGGAACGGGACCCCAAAAATGGGGGGGAAATCACAAAAATGGGGGTGGGGGGAACCTCAAAAATGGGGAGAAAACCCCCAAAAAGGAGGGAAAGCTGAATGGGGGGGATCCCAAAAAAGGAGAGAGTTCCGGGGAGTTCTCGTGTGTTCTGGGCAGTGTGGGCAGCGTTTTTGGGGTGCTGGGGGTGGATTTTTGGGGTGTTTTTGGGTTATTTTTGGTTTCTGGGGTAGTTCTGTTTTTTGTTCTGAGTATGTTTTGGAAGAACTTTTTTGGCTTTTGGATGTATTTTTGTATTTTTTGGGGTGCTGACCCCCCCCATGTGGGATTTTGGAGGATTTTTGGGTTCTGGGGGTGTTTTTGGAGGATTTGAGTTTTGGAGGATTTTTTTGGGTTCTGGGGGTGGTTTTTCTGGTTCTGCATGTGTTTTTGGAGGATTTTTCAGGTGTTTTTGGAGGTTTTTGGGGTTTCTGGGGGTGTTTTTGGAGGTTTTTTGGGGATTTCGGGCTGGTTTTGGAGGTTTTTTGGGGATTTCGGGCTGGTTTTGGAGGTTTTTTTTTCATTCTGGGGCTGGTTTTGTGGTTTTTTTGGGATTTCGGGCTGGTTTGGAGGTTTTTTTTTTGGATTTCAGGCTGGTTTTGGAGGTTTTTTGGGATTTCGGGCTGGTTTTGTATTTTTTTGGAATTTCGGGCTGGTTTTGGAGGTTTTTTGGGATTTCGGGCTGGTTTTGTGGTTTTTTTGGCATTTTGGGCTGGTTTTGTATTTTTTTTTGGGATTTCGGGCTGGTTTTGTATTTTTTTGGGATTTTGGGCTGGTTTTGTATTTTTTTGGGGATTTCAGGCTGGTTTTGTATTTTTTTGGGGATTTCAGGCTGGTTTTGTATTTTTTTTGGGGATTTCAGGCTGGTTTTGTGGTTTTTTTGGGATTTCGGGCTGGTTTGTATTTTCTGGCTCTGCCCCCTGCCCTCCCCAGTTCGACAATTTCAGAGAGTTTTTCAAAGCTGTGGGAGGAGCTCCGAGGGCCTCTGGCCGAGAACATCCAGCAGCTCTTCCTGCTGCCCCCGCCCCTCGCCCGGTGGGTCTGGGGGCCCAAATTGGGTCTGGGGCTCAAAACTGGGGGAGGGGAGCCCAAAATTGGGGTCTGGGGGCTCAAAATTGGGGGAGGGGAGCCCAAAATTGGGGTCTGGGGGCTCAAAATTGGGGTCTGGGGGCAAAAAATTGGGGTCTGGGGGAATTTTGGGGGTCCCAGGGGGGGTTTTGGGTTTTTGGGTTCTGGAGGTGGTTTTTTTGGTTATTTTTTTTGGGTTTTGGGTTCTGGGTGTGGATTTTTGGGGATTTTCTTTGGGTTTTTGGGTTCTGGGGGTGGTTTTTTGGGGATTTTTGGGTTCTGGGGGTGGATTTTTTTGGTTATTTTTTTGGGTTTTTGGGCTCTGGAGCCCCTGACCCCCAATTTCCCCGCAGGGACTACGCTGCCATCGTGTTCTTCGCCAACCAAGTCGCTTCGAGACAGGCAAGAGGAAGCTCCAATTCCTGAGCTTCGCCGACTTCGCTGCCTGCGCGCAGAGCATGATGAGCCACTGGAGCCAGGGGGCACTGGGTGAGCCCCAAATCCCCCAGGAACCCCGAAAATACCCGAGAAATCCACAAAAAGATCCCAAAAAAATCCCCCCAAAAATCCAGCCGGGAATGCCAAAAAATCCACAAAAAATCCCACAAAAATAAAAAAAAAATCCAGAAGGGAGCCCCAAAAAATAAAAAAAAAAATCCCCAAGAAAATCCCCAGTGTCCCCAATGTCCCCAATGTCCCCACTGTCCCCAATGTCCCCAATGTCTCCAATGTCCCCAATGTCCCTAATGTCCACGATGTCCCCACTGTCCCCACTGTCCCCACTGTCCCCCAATGTCCCCAATGTCCCAATGTCCCCATGTCCCCTCTGTCCCCAATGTCCCAATGTCCCCACGATGTCCCCAATGTCCCCACTGTCCCCAATGTCCCAATGCCCCAATGATGTCCCCACTGTCCCCAATGTCCCCTCTGTCCCCACTGTCCCCAATGATGTCCCCACTGTCCCCAATGATGTCCCCACTGTCCCCACTGTCCCCAATGTCCCCAATGTCCCAACTGATGTCCCCTCTGTCCCCTCTGTCCCCTGCAGCTCCCGAGGCTGCTGACCCTGACGGGGACCTGCCCAAGTCCTTCCTGCAGGACTGAAGGAGCTCAAGGTGTTGGTGACAGACAAGGACCTGCTGGACCAGCACAAGAGGTGACACTGGGGACAGCGGGGACAGCTGGGGACAGCTGGGACAGCAGGGGACAGCCTGAAATGGGGACAACTGGCACAACTGGGGACAGCAGGGATAGCTAGGGACAGCAGGAATGGGGACAGGGACAGTTGGGGTGTTGGTGACAGACAAGGACCTGCTGGAGCAGCGCAAGAGGTGACACTGGGACAGCTGGGGACAGCAGGGACAGCAGGAATGGGGACAACTGGGGACAGGGACACCCCGAGATGGGGACAGTTGGGGACAGCAAGAATGGGCGGGTCCCGATTTTGGGGGAGGGTCCCGATTTTGGGGGGTCCTTGGGGGGGGTCAGTCCTCATTTTGGGGGGGGTCTCGGTTTCGGGGGATCTTTGGGGACGTTCCCGATTTTGGGGTCTTTGGGGGAGGGGTTCCCGATTTTGGGGGTCCCTCCCTCTCCCCCCCCAGCCTGGTGTGCTCGGCCCTGCGCGGGAAGATCTCAGTGCACAACGAGCTCGAGGCAAACTTCAAGGTGAGCCCCAAAATGTGGGGTCCCGGGGAGGGGGGAGACCCCCAAAAATTGGTGGGAGGGACTCCCAAAAAATGGGGTCCTGGGGGGGAGGGCCCCCAAATCCCTGAGAGCCCCTCGGGGTCTCCCTGGGGGGCTTAGGGGTCCCCAAAATCCTCTTTGCCCCCACTCGGGAGGGATTCCGGGCCCAAATGAGGCCGGGGGGGTCCCGAATTTTGGGGGGGGTCCCCAAAATCCTCTTCCCCCCCAGGCGCTGTCCCGCGCGCTGGTGAACGTCGGGGGGAAGTTAACTCACGCGCGCGACGTGCGCGATTTCTTCGTGGACCGGTGGAGAAGGTGAGGGGACCCGAAAAAAATGGGAACCCCAAAAATGGGAAACTGAAAAATGGGAAACAAAAAAATGGGAACCCCAAAATTTGGGAACTAAAAAAAACGGGAACCCAAAAATGGGGGAACTCAAAAAAATGGGAACCCGAAAAAATGGGAAACAAAAAAAATGGGAACCCAAAAACAATGGGAACCCAAAAATGGGACCCCCCTGACACTCGGGGTGACTTTCGGGGTCCCCAGGTGATCGAGCCCTGCCGCTCTGACAAGTGGAGCCGGGGGGACCTGAGGCTGTTCCTGACACAATACACAGCAGCACCCCGAAACCTGCCGGGCTTCAGGTGAGACCAAAAACACCCTAAAATCACCCAAAATCACCCCAAAATCACCCCAAAATCACCCCGAAACCTGCTGGGCTTCAGGTGAGCCCCAGAACCCCAAAATCACCCAAAAATCACCCCAAATCACCCCAAAATCACCCAAAAATCACCCCAAAAATCACCCCAAAATCACCCAAAAATCACCCCAAATCACCCCAAAATCACCCCAGAATCACCCCAAATCACCCCGAAACCTGCCGGGCTTCAGGTGAGACCAAAAACACCCTAAAATCACCCAAAATCATCCCAAAATCACCCAAAATCACCCAAAACACCCCGAAACCTGCCGGGCTTCAGGTGAGCCCCAGAACCCCAAAATCACCCCGAAATCACCCAAAATCACCCCAAAACACCCCAAAATCACCCCGAAACCTGCCGGCCTTCAGGTGAGCCCAAAAATCACCCCAAAATACCCCAAATCTCCCCAAATTCACCCCAAAATCACCCTAAATCACCCCAAAATCACTCCAAATCACCCCAAAATCACCCCAAAAATCCCCCCCCAAATCACCCCAAATCTCCCCCAAATTCACCCCAGAAAGTCTCGCCAAATCCCCCCAAAAATCCCCCCAAAATCACCACATTTTCCCCTGCAGCCTTTCGGGGGCACCCCAAAAAGTGACCTGGGGGTGGTTGGAAACAGCAGGGGGGCTCAGAAGGGAGGGACCCCAACATTTTCCCCAAAATTTTCCCAAATTTTCCCGAATTTTCTGTTTCAGGCACCAGGCGCTGTGGGAGAGGTACATGGCAGCGATCACTGCCTGCCTGCTGCGCATGTACCACGAGTGAACCCCGAATCCTGAACCCCCAAATCCCAAATCCCGAACCCAAATCCTGAACCCCCGAATCCTGAACCCCGAACTGGGGCACCTCCAAATCCTGAACCCCAAAAACTCCGAACCCCAAACCCTGAAAATGTGTGACCCCAAAATGCGGTGGATCTGAAATCCCGAACCCCAAAAACCTGCGGCCCCAAAAATGGGGGACCCTGAGCCCCAAAAACCCAAATCCCAAAATTTGGATATTTGGGCTCTGGGGAGGATCCCCCAAAGCTGGGACACTCCAAAATTGGGGAACCCCGAAAATCCCACGGAGACTCCTCAGAATCGGGGCTGGACCCCCAAAATGGGGGTGACCCAAAATGGGGGGAGGGTGCAATAAAGAGGAAACTGAGCTGAGTTTGGGGTGTTTGTGGGGGAGGGGGAGGGGGAGGGGCCAATAGGGGGAGGGGAGGAGCCAATTCGGGGAAGGGGGAGGAGCTTCGGGGCGCGCGCGGGGTGGGGGAGGGGCCAGAACCGAGAAGGGTAAGTGAGGCCACGCGGATTTTGGGGAGGGGGAGGGGCGCCCCCACCCCACCCCCCATCCCCAGCCGCCCCTCCCCCACCCCGCGCGGAGGTTTCGGTGGTCCCGCCGATGGGGGAGGGGCGGCTCGGGGGGAGCTCAGATTTTGGGGTGACCCCCCCCCCCCGTGCCCCTCCCCCAGCGCCATGGGCCCCCCCCGGTCCCGCTCGCGGTCGCTGTCGCTGTCGCTGTCGCTGTCGCTGTCGCTGTCGCTGCTCCTCGCGCTCGGCGCCACCGTGGCCCCCGCGGCCCCCCCGGAGCCCGAGGAGCTCGAGGACTACGCGGTGGGGGAGGGGAGGGGGGGAGGGGCGGGGGGGTCGTGGTCCCCCTCCCCAAACCTTCCCCTCCCCCAAAATCCCCAATCCCCCTCCCCAAAATTGGCCCCGCCCCAACTCCCAAACTTTTGGGAGCCGTTGTGGGGGAGGGGCTGGGGGCGGGGCGAGGGGGGAGGGGTCATTTGGGGGGAGGGGAGTCATTTTGGGGGGGCTGGGATCATTTTGGGGGGGATTAGGGTCATTTTGGGGGGGGTTGGGGTCATTTTGGGGTAATTTGGGGGGGATGGGGTAATTTGGGGGGAGGGGGGTCGTTTTTGGGGTCATTTTGGGGGGGTTTGGGGTCATTTTGGGGTCATTTTTGGAGGCTTGGGGTCATTTTTGGGGAGTGGGGGTGACCCTCGCCCTCCCCCCCAGGAGTGCAGCGATGGCTACGAGTGGGACCCCGAAACTGAGCACTGCAAAGGTGGGGGAGGGGCTGGGGGTCCCCAATTTGGGGGGCGGGGGCTCTGGGGTCCCGGGGCTGTTTTTGGGAGGAATTTTGGGTCCCGAGGGTCCCGGTTCAGGTTTTTTTGTATTTTGGGGATTTTGGGGGTCCCGGTTCCATTTTTGGGGTTCCCGGGGGTCCCGGTGCTGTTTTCGGGGTATTTTGGGGTTTTGGATGTATTTTGGGGTTTTTGGAGGTCCCGGTTCTGTTCTCGGGGTCCCACTCTCTATCCCCCCACCAGACGTGGACGAGTGCTCGGGGCAGGGACCCCCGCCCTGCCGGGGCTGTTTTTGGGGTGTATTTTGGGGTTTTTGGGGTGTATTTTGGGGTTTTTGGGGGTCCCGTTCAGTTTTTTTGGGTATTTTGGGGTTTTTGGGGGTCCCGGTTCGGTTTTTGGGGGTCCCGGCTCTGTTTCTCGGGGTCCCACTCCCTGTCCCCCCCCCAGACGTGGACGAGTGCTCGGGGCAGGGCCCCCCGCCCTGCCGCGGCTCCATGAAGTGCCTCAACCACTTCGGGGGCTACCTGTGCCTGCCGCGCTCGGCCGCGCTGCTCAGCCCCGCCCCCGGACACGCCCCGGCCCCGCCCCCTCCGCAGGCCCCGCCCCCGCCCCTCCCGGCCCCGCCCCCCGACGGCCGCTGCCCCCCCGGGTTCGGCCCCGCCCCGACGGCGCATGCGCAGGTGAGCGAGGGCGGGGCCGCGCGAGGGGGCGTGGTTATGGGTGGGACTGGGGCGGGGCTTCGGAAAGGGGCGCGGCCAGAACCGGACAGTGGGCGGGGCGAAATTTGTGGCGGGGCGGTTTTGGGTCTTA
>JAXCHO010000770.1:0-31370 GCA_036630365.1 Acanthiza pusilla
TCGCAAATTTCCCCCATTTTCCCCCCACTTCTCCCCCAATTTTCCCCATTTTTTTTCCAATTTCCCCCCAATTTCCCCCCAATTTCCCCCTCAATTCCCCCCCATAATTCCCCCCAAATCCCCCCAATTTCCCCCCCATAATCCCCCCAAATTCCCCCCAATTTCCCACCCCCCAATCTCGGTGTTTCCGCAGCTCTGCCGCCGGCACAAGGTGGGAATTCTCTACTGCAAGGCAGGGCAGAGCTCGGAGGAGGAGATGTACAACAACGAATCCTCGGGGCCGGCGCTCGACGAGTTCCTGAGCCTCCTGGGCGAGAAGGTGTCCCTCAAGGCCTTCACCAAATACGCCGCGCAGCTCGACACCAAGAGTGAGTGTGAAAATCCCGAAAAATTGGTCGGAAAATGCGAAAAATCTGTTGGAAAATGGCAGAAGTTGGGTGATCCCAAAAGTTAGGTAGAAGATCCAAAGAGTTGAGAGATCCCAAAGTTGGAAAATGCCAAAAATCGGTTGGAAAATCCCAAAAGTTGGGTGATCTCAAGAGCGGGAAAATCGCAAAGATTGGAGATCCCAAAAATATCCCAGAAATCGGTTGAGAGATCCCAAAAATGAGTTGGAAAATCCCAGAGAGTTGGGAGATCCCAAAAGTTAGGTGATGCCAAAAGTTGGGTGATCCTAAAGGTGGGAAATCCCAAAAATTGGTTGAAGAATCCCAAGATTTGGGTGACCCCAAAGGTGGGAGATCCCAAAAATCGGTTGGAGAATCCCGAAAATCGATGGGAAAATCCCAAGGATCGGAGATCCCAAAAATATCCCAAAGATCGGTTGGAAAATCGCAAAAGTTGGGTGATCCTAAAGGTGGGAGATCTCAAAAATTGGTTGGGAAATCCCAAAGATTGGTTGGGAAATGCCAAAAATAGCTTGGAAAATCCCAAGAGTTGCGAAATCCCAAGAGTTGGGGGATCCCAAAAATTGGGTGATCCTAAAGATGGGAAATCCCAAAAATCAGTTGCGAAATCCCAAAAATCAGTTGGAGAATCTCAAAAGTTGGGTGATCTTAAAAATTGGTTGGAAAATCCCAAGAGTTGGATGATCCTAAAGATGGGAAATCCCAAAAATTTGGTTGGAAAATGCCAAAAATCCGTTGGAAAATGCCAAGAGTTGGGTGATCCCAAAAGTTGGTTGGGTGGTTCCAAAGATTGGTTGGAAAAAATCCCAAGAGTTGGAAAATCCCAAAGGTTGGAGATCCCAAAAATATCCCAAAAGTCGGTTGGAAAATGGCAGAAATCTGTTGGGAAATCCGAAAAGTTGGGAGATCCCAAAAGTCGGTTGGGAGATCCCAAAAATCTGTTGGAAAAAATCCCAAGAGTTGGGTGATCCCAAAGTTGGAAAATGCCAAAAATTGGTTGGAAAATGCTAAAGGTTGGTTGGAGAATCCAAGAGTTGGGTGATCCCAAAAGGGGAGCGATCCCAAAAATTAGTTGGAAAATCCCAAAAATCGGTTGGAGAATCCCAAAAGTTGGGAGAGCCCAAGGATAGGTTGGAGGATCCCAAGAGTTGGAAAATTCCGGAGAGTTGTGTGATTCTAAAACTTGGGTGGTCCTAAAGATGGCAGATCCCAAAAATCGCTTGGAAAATGCCAAAAATCGATTGGAAAATCCCCAAAATTGGGTGATCCCAAAAATCGGTTGGAAAGTCCAAAAATTGGTTGGAAAATCCCAAAGAGCTGGGAAATTCCAAGAGTTGGATGATCCTAAAAGTTGGTTGGAAAATCCCAAGAATCAGTTGGAAAATACCAAAAATATGTTCGGTGATCCCAAAAATCGATTGGAAAATGCGAAAAATTGGTTGGAAAATCCCAAAAGTTGGGTGATCTCAAGAACTGGAAAATCGCAAAGATTGGAGATCCCACAAATATCCCAAAAATCGGTTGGAAAAAATCCCAAAAATTGATGGGAAAATCCCAAAGATCTGTCGGAAAATCCCAGAAGTTGGGTGATCCCAAAGGTTGGAAAATCCCAAGAATCGGTTGGGAAATTGAAATCCCAAAGATTGGAGATGCCAAAAATATCCCAAAAATGAGTTGGAAAATGCGAAAAATTGGTTGGAAAATCCCAAAAGTTCGGTGATCCCAAAAATATCTCGAAAATCGGTTGGAAAATCCCAAAAATGTGTCTGAAAATCCCAAAGATTGGAGATCCCAAAAATATCCCGAAAATCGGTTGAAAAATCCCCAAAAATCGGTTGTAAAATGCCTAAAATTGGGTGATCCTAAAGGTGGAAAATCCCAAAAATCGGTTGGAAAATGCGAAAAATCGGTTGGATAATCCCAGAAGTTGGGAGATCCCAAAAGTTGGTTGGAGAATCCCAAGAGTTGGGTGATCCTGAAGATAGGAAATCCCAAAAATCAGTTGGAAAATCCCAAAAACTGGGTGATCCTAAAGGTGGAAAATCCCAAAAATCGATTGGAAAATCCCAAAAAACTGGGTGATCCTAAAGGTGGAAAATCCCAAAAATCAGTTGGAAAATCCCAAAAGTTGGGTGATCCCAAAAATATCTCAGTTTTTTCTGGAGTTTTTCATGTGTTTTTGTAGAATTTTCTGGAATTTCGTGTAAATTTTCTGGGATTTTCTGGGATTTCCTTTGATTTTCTGGGATTTCCTCTGATATTCTAGGATTTTCTGTGCTTTTTATGAAATTTTCTGGGATTTTCAGTGATTTTCTGACCTTTTCTGGGATTTTATGTCAGTTTTCTGGGATTTCCTCTGATTCTCTGGGATTTTCTGGAATTTTGTGTAAATTTTCTGAGCTTTTCTGGGATTTTTTTCTTTTGTGTAAGTTTTATGGGATTTTTTTTTATTTCCTCTACTTTCATGAAATTTTCTCGTATTTTGGGGATTTTGTGAAAGTTTCATAAGATTTACTGTGATTCCGTGTAAATTTTCAGGGATTTTGTGTAAATTTTATGAAATTTTCTGGGATTTCGTAACTTTTCTGGGATTTTATCGCTTTTCGTGTAAGTTTTCTGGGATTTTCTGGGATTTTGTGTAACTTTTATAGGATTTTATGAGATTCTGTGTAAGTTTTATGAAATTTTCTGGGATTTTTTTTGATTTTCTGAGCTTTTCTGGGATTTTCTCAGATTTTGTGTAGGTTTCATGAGATTTACTGTGATTTTGTGGAAGTTTTCTGGCATTTTGTGGAAGTTTTATGAGATTTTATAGGATTCTGTGTAAGTTTCATGAAATTTTCTGGAATTTTCCGGAATGTCCTATACTTCCATGAAATTTTTAAAAAAATTTTCTGGAATTTTCTGCCATTTCCCAGCAGACTCGACGGGCACGCACTCTCTCCACACCACCTAGCAGCGATTTTATAGAATTCTCTTGGTTTTTCTGGGATTTCTGTGCTTTTTTGTGATTTTCTGGAATTTTGTGGAAATTTTCCGGGATTTTCTGCGATTTCCTTTGATTTTCTGGGATTTTCTCTGATTTTCTGGGATTTTCTGTGACTTTCTGGTATTTCCTGTGCTTTTATGAAGTTTTCTGGAATTTTCTGGGATTTCCTGTGCTTTATGAAATTTTCTGGTATTTTCTGGAATTTTCTGTGCTTTTCTGAGTTTTTCTGTTATTTTCTGGGATTTCATGTGTTTTTATAGAATTTTCTGGGATTTTGTGTAAATTTTATGAAATTTTTTGGTATTTTCTGTGCTTTTCTGAGATTTTATGGGATTTTGTGTAAATTTTATAGGATTTTCTGGGATTTCCTGTAAGTTTTATGAAATTTTGTGGGATTTTCTGTGCTTTTCTGAGTTTTTCTATGATTTCTGGGATTTTCTCTCCTATGAAATTTTCTAGGATTTCATGTAAATTTTACGAAATTTTCGGGGATTTTGTGAAAGTTTCATGGGATTTTATGAGATTTTGTGTAAGTTTTATGAGATTTCATGTAACTTTTATAGGATTTTATGTGATTCTGTGCAAGTTTTATGAAATTTTCTGGAATTTCCTGTACTTTTACAAAATTTTCCGAAATTTTCCGTAATTTTTCTGGAATTTTCTGACGTTTCCCAGCGGACTCGATGGGCACGCACTCTCTCTACACCACCTACCAGGGATTTTCTAGAATTCTCTTGGTTTTTATGAAATTTTCTGAGCTTTTCTGGGTTTTTGTGTAAATTTTCTGGGATTTCCTCTGATTTTCTGCGATTTTGTGTAAGTTTTCTGGAATTTCCTGGGATTTTGTGAAAGTTTCATGGGATTTTATAAGATTTTCTGTAAGTTTTTTAAGATTTTATCAGGTTTTGTGCAAGTTTTATGAGATTTTTTGGGATTCTGTGTAAGTTTTATGAAATTTTCTGGGATTTTATCTAAATTTTTTGGGATTTCCTGAGATTTTTCTGGGATTTTGTGTAAATTTTATGAAATTTCCTGGGATTTTGTGAAAGTTTCATGGGATTTTGTGTAAGTTTTATGAGATTTTTTGGGATTCTGTGTAAGTTTTATGAAATTTTCTGGAATTTTCCGGAATGTCCTGTACTTCCATGAATTTTTTCTTTAATTTTCTGGAATTTTCTGCCGTTTCCCAGCGGACTCGACGGGCACGCACTCTCTCTACACCACCTACCAGGGATTTTCTAGAATTCTCTTGGTTTTTATGAAATTTTCTGAGCTTTCCTGGGTTTTTGTGTAAATTTTCTGGGGTTTCCTTTGATTTTTCTGGAATTTTCTGCCATTTTGTGTAAGTTTTCTGGAATTTCCTGGGATTTTGTGAAAGTTTCATGGGATTTTATAAGATTTTCTGTAAGTTTTTTAAGATTTTATCAGGTTTTGTGCAAGTTTTATGAGATTTTTTGGGATTCTGTGTAAGTTTTATGAAATTTTCTGGGATTTTATCTAAATTTTTTGGGATTTCCTGAGATTTTTCTGGGATTTTGTGTAAATTTTATGAAATTTTCTGGGATTTTGTGAAAGTTTCATGGGATTTTGTGTAAGTTTTATGAGATTTTTTGGGATTCTGTGTAAGTTTTATGAAATTTTCTGGAATTTTCCGGAATGTCCTGTACTTCCATGAATTTTTTCTTTAATTTTCTGGAATTTTCTGCCGTTTCCCAGCGGACTCGACGGGCACGCACTCTCTCTACACCACCTACCAGGACTACGAGATCATGTTCCACGTCTCCACCCTGCTGCCCTACACGCCCAACAACCGCCAGCAGGTACCCCCATGTGGGGCCAAAATTTGGGGCATTTTGGGGGTTGGAAAATCCCAAAATTTGGGGGATTTTGAGGGTTGGACCATCCCAAAATTTGGAGGATTTTGAGGGTTTGGGGGTCCCAAAATTTAGAGGATTTTGAGCGTTGGATGGTCCTAAAATTTGGGAGATTTCAAGGGTTGGGAGGTTCCAAAATTTGGGAGATTTTGAGGGTTTGGGGATCCCAAAATTTGCGGGATTTTGAGGGTTGGATGGTTCCAAAATTTGGGAGATTTTGAGGGTACTGAGGTTCCAAAATTTGGAGGATTTTGAGAGTTGAGAGTCCCAAAATTTGGGAGATTTTGAGGGTTTGGATGCCCAAAATTTGGGGGATTTTGAGACTTGGACAATCCCAAAATTTGGGGGATTTTGAAGGTTGGATGCCCAAAATTTGGGGATTTTGAGGATTCTGAGGTTCCAAAATTTGGGGGATTTTGGGGGTTTGGGGGTCCCAAAATTTGGAGGATTTTGAGGGTTGGACCATCCCAAAATTTGGGAGATTTTGAGGGTTTGGAATCCCAAAATTTGGAGGATTTCGAGGGTTCTGAGGTCCTGAAATTTGGGGGATTTTGAGGGTTTGGGGTCCCAACATTTGGGGAATTTTGACGTTTAGGGTCCCAAAATTTGGGAGATTTTGAGGGTTCTGAGGTTCCAAAATTTGGGGGATTTTGAGGGTTGGACCATCCCAAAATTTGGGAGATTTTGAGGGTTCTGAGGTTCCAAAATTTGGTGTATTTTGAGGGTTGGACCACCCCAAAATTTGGGGGATTTTGAGGGTTGGAAGGTCCTAAAATTTGGGAGATTTCGAGAGTTGAGAGTCCCAAAATTTGGAGGATTTTGGGGGTTGGATGGTCCCAAAATTTGGGGGATTTTTAGGATTCTGAGGTTCCAAAATTTGGAGGATTTTGAGGGTTTGGGGGGTCCCGAAAATTGGGGGATTTTGGGGGTTGGATTGTCCTAAAATTTGGGAGATTTTGAGGGTTCTGAGGTTCCAAAATTTGGGGGATTTTGAGGGTTTGGATGCCCAAAATTTGGGGGATTTTGGGGGTTTGGATGCCCAAAATTTGGGGGATTTTGGGGGTTTGGATGCCCAAAATTTGGGAGATTTTGAGGGTTCTGAGGTTCCAAAATTTGGGAGATTTTGAGGGTTGGACAATCCCAAAATTTGGGAGATTTTGAGGATTGGATGGTCCTAAAATTTGGGGGATTTTGAGGGTTTGGGGGTCCCAAAATTTGGGGGATTTTGAGGGTTGGACCACCCCAAAATTTGGGAGATTTTGAAGGTTTGGGTGTCCCAAAATTTGGGGGATTTTGAGGATTGGATGGTTCCAAAACTTGGGAGATTTTGAGGGTTTGCATGCCCAAAATTTGGGGGATTTTGAGGGTTGGATTGTCCTAAAATTTGGGGGATTTTGAGCATTTCGAGGTCCTAAAATTTGGGGAATTTCGAAGATTGGGAAGTCCCAAAATTTGTGAGATCTCGAGAGGTGAGAGTCCCAAAATTTGGGAGATTTTGAAGGTTTGGTGATCCCAAAATTTGGGGGATTTTGAGGGTTGGACCACCCCAAAATTTGGGAGATTTTGAGGGTTTGGGTGTCCTAAAATTTGGGAGATTTTGAGGGTTGGATGGTCCCAAAATTTGGGAGATCTTGAGGATTGGATGGTCTTAAAATTTGGGAGATTTCGAGAGTTGAGAGTCCCAGAATTTGGGAGATTTTGAAGGTTTGGTGATCCCAAAATTTGGGAGATTTTGAGGATTGGATGCCCAAAATTTGGGAGATTTTGAGGATTGGATGGTCCCAAAATTTGGGGGATTTTTAGGATTCTGAGGTTCCAAAATTTGGAGGATTTTGAGGGTTTGGGGGTCCCAAAATTTGGGGGATTTCAAGGGTTGGGAGGTCCCAAAATTTGGTGTATTTTGAGGGTTGGACCATCCCAAAACTTAGGATATTTTGAGGGTTTGGGGTCCCAAAATTTGGAGGATTTTGAAGGTTGGATGGTTCCAAAATTTTGAGGATTTTGAGGGTTTGGGGGTCCTAAAATTTGGGGGATTTTGAGGATTGGATGGTCCCAAAATTTGGGGGATTTTGAGCTTTCAGAGTCCCAAAATTTGGAGGATTTTGAGGGTTGGGAGGTTCCAAAATTTGGGGGGTTTTGGGGGTTTGGGGGTCCTAAAATTTGGGAGATTTCGAGAGTTGAGAGTCCCAAAATTTGAGGGATTTTTAAGGTTTGGTGATCCCAAAATTTGGGGGATTTTTAGAATTCTGAGGTTCCAAAATTTGGGGGATTTTGAGGATTGGATGGTCCTAAAATTTGGGAGATTTCGAGAGTTGAGAGTCCCAAAATTTGGGAGATTTTGAGGGTTTGGTGATCCCAAAATTTGGGAGATTTTGAGGGTTGGACCATCCCAAAATTTGGGAGATTTTGAGGGTTTGGTGATCCCAAAATTTGGGAGATTTCAAGGGTTGGGAGGTCCCAAAATTTGGGGGATTTTTAGGATTCTGAGGTTCCAAAATTTGGAGGATTTTGAGGGTTTGGGGGTCCCAAAATTTGGAGGATTTTGAGGGTTGGATGGTTCCAAAATTTGGGGGTTTTGGGGGGTTTGGGGGTCCCAAAATTTGGGAGATTTTGAGGGTTTGGATGCCCAAATTTGGGAGATTTTGAGGATTGGATGGTCCTAAAATTTGGGAGATTTTGAGGGTTTGGATGCCCAAAATTTGGGGGATTTTGAGGATTGGATGGTCCTAAAATTTGGGGAGATTTCGAGAGTTGAGAGTCCCAAAATTTGGAGGATTTTGGGGGTTGGATGCCCAAAATTTGGGGGATTTTGAGGATTGGATGGTCCCAAAATTTGGGGGATTTTTAGGATTCTGAGGTTCCAAAATTTGGAGGATTTTGAGGGTTTGGGGGTCCCAAAATTTGGGGGATTTTGGGGGTTTGGATGCCCAAAATTTGGGGGATTTTGAGGGTTCTGAGGTTCCAAAATTTGGGGGATTTTGAGGGTTCTGAGGTTCCAAAATTCGGGGGATTTTGAGGGTTGGACCACCCCAAAATTTGGGGGATTTTGAGGGTTGGATTGTCCTAAAATTTGGGGATTTTGAGCATTTGGAGGTCCTAAAATTTGGGGAATTTCGAAGATTGGGAAGTCCCAAAATTTGTGAGATCTCGAGAGGTGAGAGTCCCAAAATTTGGGAGATTTTGAAGGTTTGGTGATCCCAAAATTTGGGAGATTTTGAGGATTGGATGGTCCCAAAATTTGGGGGATTTTGGGGGTTGGATGGTCCCAAAATTTGGGGGATTTTGAGGGTTGGACCATCCCAAAATTTGGGAGATTTTGAGGGTTTGGGGTTCCCAAAATTTGGGGGATTTTGAGGGTTTGGAGGTCCCAAAATTTGGGAGATTTTGGGGGTTGCATGATCCCAAAATTTGGGGGATTTTTAGAATTCTGAGGTTCCAAAATTTGGGGGATTTTGAGGGTTTGGAGGTCCCAAAATTTGGAGGATTTTGAAGGTTGGATGGTTCCAAAATTTGGAGGATTTTGAGGGTTTGGGGGTCCCAAAATTTGGGAGATTTTGAGGGTTCTGAGGTTCCAAAATTTGGAGGATTTTGAGGGTTGGAAGATCCCAAAATTTGACCAATCCCAAAATTTGGGCGATTCCAAGAATTGAATGATCCCAAAAATTGGATAATTGTACAATTTGGATAATCCCAAAAATTGACCAATCCCAAGGCTTGGATGATCCCAAAATTTGGGTGATCCCAAAAATTGACCAATCCCAACAACCAAACAATCCCAAAAACCAAACAATTCCAAAAACCAAACAATCCCAAAAACTAACCAACCCCAAATCTCCCTCACCCAACCCCAAAAAACCCAAATCCCTCAATTTTCCCCCCAAAAAACACAAACCCCACCATTTTCTCCCCAAAAAAACCCAAATCCCTCAATTTTCTCCCCAAAAAAATCCCAAATTCCAGCTACTCCGGAAGCGCCAACCCCAAAAAAACCCAAATCCCACTGTTTTTTTTCCCAAAAAACCCAAATCCCACCATTTTTCTCCCAAAAAAATCCCAAATCCCACCTTTTTTTTCCCAAAAAGCCCAAATCCCACCATTTTTCTCCAAAAAAATCCCAAATCCCTCAATTTTCTCCCAAAAAAATCCCAAATTTTAGCTCCTCCGGAAGCGCCAACCCCAAAAAATCCCAAATCCCACCATTTTCTTTTCCAAAAAATCCCAGATCTCCCTCAACCAACCCCAAAAAAACCCAAACCCCTCAATTTTCTCCCCAAAAAAATCCCAAATTTTAGCTCCTCCGGAAGTGCCAACCACAAATCTCCCTCAACCAATCCCAAAAAACCCAAATCCCACCATTTTTTTTTTCCAAAAAATCCCACATCCCACCATTTTCCCCCCCAAAAAACCCCAAATCCCACCGTTTTTCTTCCAAAAAAATCCCGAATCTCCCTCACCCAACCCCAAAAAACCCCAATCCCTCAATTTTCCCCCCAAAAAACCCCAAATCCCACAATTTTCCCCCCAAAAAAGCCAAATCCCACCATTTTTTCCCAAATTTTGGAGGATTTGAAGGGTTGGGGGGTCCCATAATTTGGGGGATTTTGAAGGTTTGGAGTCCCAAAATTTGGAGGATTTCGAGGGTTCTGAGGTCCTGAAATTTGGGGGATTTTGAGGATTTGGGGTCCCAACATTTGGGGAATTTTGACGTTTTGGGTCCCAAAATTTGGGGGATTTTGAGTGTTCGATGCTCCCAAAATTTGGAGGATCTCAAGAGTTGAACGATTCCAAAATTTGGGCTCTCCCAAAAATTGACCAACCCCAAAAACTGACCAATCCCAAAAAATAAACAACCCCAAATCTCCCTCAACCAACCCCAAAAAACCCAAATCCCACCATTTTTCCCAAAAAAAATCCCAAATCCCACCACTTTTTCCCCAAAAAATCCCAAATCCCACCATTTTTTTTTCAAAAAAATCCCAAATCCCACCATTTTCCCCCCAAAAAACCCCAAATCCCTCAATTTCCCAAAAAAAATCCCAAATTCCAGCTACTCCGGAAGCGCCAACCCCAAAAAAACCCAAATCCCACCATTTTTTCCCAAAAAAAACCCCAAATCCCACTGTTTTTTCCCCAAAAAACCCCAAATCCCACAGTTTTTCCCCCAAAAACCCAAATCCCACCATTTTTCCCCCAAAAAACCCAAATCCCACCGTTTTTTCCCCAAAAAAACCCAAATCCCTCAATTTTCCCCCCAAAAAACCCAAATCCCACCATTTTTTCCCCAAAAAATCCCAAATCTCACCATTTTTCCCCCAAAAAACCCAAATCCCACTATTTTTCTTCCCCAAAAACCCCAAATCTCCCTTACCCAACCCCAAAAAAACCCAAATCCCACTGTTTTTTTTCCAAAAAAAATCCCAAATTCCAGGTACTCCGGAAGCGCCAACCCCAAAAAAACCCAAATCCCACCATTTTCCCCCCAAAAAACCCAAATCCCACCTTTTTTTTTCCAAAAAATCCCAAATCCCACCATTTTTTCCCCCCAAAAAACCCAAATCCCTCAATTTTCTCCCAAAAAAATCCCAAATCCCACCATTTTCCCCCCAAAAAACCCCAAATCCCTCAATTTTCTCCCCAAAAATATCCCAAATTTCAGCTCCTCCGGAAGCGCCACATCGGCAACGACATCGTCACCATCATTTTCCAAGAGCCTGGGGCTCTTCCCTTCACTCCGCAGAACATTCGCTCGCACTTCCAGCACGTCTTCATCATCGTCCGCGCGCACTGCCCCTGCTCCCAAAACGTCTCCTACAGGTTTGGGATTTTGGGATTTTGGGATTTGGGATTTTGGGATTTTGGGATTTTGGGATTTGGGGTCAGGATCTTGGCAGGATTCAGGATTTGGGGTTTGGGATTTGGGGTTGGGGAGGGATCGGGGCTTAGATCTTGGCAGGATTCGTGATTTGGAATCGCGATTTGGGATTCGGGATTTTGGGATTTGGGATTTGGGATTTGGGGTTTGGGATTTGGGGTTTGGGATTTGGGATTTGGGATTTTGGGGTTTGGGATTTTGGGATTTGGGGTCAGGATCTTGGCAGGATTTTGGGGTTTGGGATTTTGGGGTTTGGGATTTGGGGCATTTCCAGCACGTCTTCATCATCGTCCGCGCGCACTGCCCATGCTCCCAAAACGTCTCCTACAGGTTTGGGATTTCGGGATTTTGGGTTTTGGGATTTGGGATCTGAGAAGGATTGGCAGCAGAATCATGAAAAGTTGTTGGGGTTGGAGGAGGGATTTGGGGTTTTTTGGGGGAGGTTGGGGCAAGATTTGGGTGATCCCAAAAGTTGAAGGAACCCAAAAATTGAGTGATCCCAAAAATTTATGGATCCCAAGGGTTGAACGACCCCAAAAGTTGATAGATCCCCGAAGTTGAAGGATCCCAAAAGTTGAAGGATCCCAAAAATTGAAGGACCCCAAAAGTTGAAGAATCCCAAGGGTTGAAAGATCTCAAGATTTGGGTGATCCTAAGCATTGAAGGATCCCAAAAGTTGAAGGATCCCAAAAGTTGGGTCATCCCAAAAGTTGGGTCATCCCAAGAATTAAAGGTTCTCAAGATTTGGGAGATCCCAAAAGTTGAAAGATCCCAAGAGCTGGGAGATCCCAAAGATCAGGCGATCTCACAAGATTGGACGATCCTAAGATTTGGTTGATCCTAAAAGTTAAAGGACCCCAAAAGCTGATGGATCCCCAAGACTGAAGGATCCAAAGAGCTGAGGAATCCCTAAAGTTGGGAAATCCCAAGAGTTGGGAGATCCTAAAAATTGATGAGTCCCAAGGGTTGAAGGACACCAAAAGTTGGGAGATCCCAAAGATCGAAGGATCCCAAGAGTTGGGTGATCCCAAGAGGTGAGAGATCCCAAAGGTTGAGGGACCCTAAAAGTTGAGGGACCCCAAAAGTTGAAGGATCCCAAAAAATTGTGAGATCCCAAAGGTTGAAGGATCCCAAGATTTGGGTAATCCCAAAAATTGATGGATCCCAAAAGTTTAAGGACCCGAAGAGTTGGGAGATCCCAAGAGTTGAAGGACCCCAAGATTTGGGAGATCCCAAAGATTGAAGGATCCCAAGATTTGGTGATCCTAAGAGTTGAAGGGACCCCAAAAGTTGAAAGATCCCAAGAGCTGAAGGATTCCAAGATTTGGGTGATCCCAAGAGTTGAAAAATCTCAGAACTTGGGGAATCCCAAAGGTTGGCCAATCCGAAAGCTTGAACGACCCGAAATCTTGAAGAATCCCAAATTGACCAACCCCATAACCTCCTCCATCCCATAATTCTTCCCTCCGCAGCGTGGCCGTCACCCGCTCCAAGGACGTCCCCCCCTTCGGCCCCCCGCTCCCTCCTTCCGGCTTGGGTGATCCCAAGGGTTGGGAGATCCCAGAGATTGAAAGACCCCAAAAGTTGGCAGATCCCAAAAATTTAAAGATCCCAAAAATTCAAAGATCCCAAAAATTTAAAGATCCCAAAAGTTGAAGGACCCCAAAAGTTGGGTGATCCCAAGATTTGGGTTCTCCCAAGAATTAAAGGACCCCGAGAATTGGGTGATCCCAAAAGTTGAAGGATCCCAAAATTTGGGTGATCCCAAGAGTTGAAGGACCCCAAAAGTTGAAGAATCCCAAGGGTTGAAAGATCCCAAGAGTTGAAGGATCCCAAAATTGATCGATCCCAAAACTTGAAGGGTGCCAAGATTTGGGACATCCCAAGAATTGAAAAATCTCCAAACTTGGAGAATCCCAAGGATTGGCCAATCCCAAATCTTGACCAATCCCATAATTCCCTCCATCCCATAATAATCTCCATCCCATAATTCTTCCCTCGGCAGCGTGGCCGTCACCCGCTCCAAGGACGTCCCCCCCTTCGGCCCCCCGCTCCCTCCTTCCGGCTTGGGAGATCCCAAGGGTTGGGTGATCCCAAAAAGTGATAGATCCCGAGAGTTGAAGGACCCCAAGAGTTGGTTGATCCCAAAATTTGGGTGATCCCGAGAGTTGATTGATCCCAAAATTTGGGTGATCCCAAGAGTTGAGCGACCCCAAGAGTTGGGAGATCCCAAAGATTGAAGGACCCCAAGAGTTGAGGGACCCCAAAATTTGGGTGATCCCAAGGGTTGGGTGATCTCAAAGATTGGAGAATCTCAAAGATTGGAGAATCCCAAAAGTTGGGAGATCCCGAAGATTGGACAATCCCAAGATTTGGGTGATCCCAAGAGTTGAGTGACCCCAAAAGTTGAAAGATCCCAAGATTTGGGTGATCCTAAGCATTGAAGGACCCCAAAAGTTAAAGGATCCCAAGAGTTGGGTCATCCCAAAAGTTGGGTAATCCCAAGAATTAAAGGTTCTCAAGATTTGGGAGATCCCAAGGGTTCAAAAATCTCAAAAACTGGGAAATTCCAAACTTGACCAACCCCAAAATCTCCTCCAACCCAAAATCCTCTCCATCCCAAAATCTCCTCCATCCCATAATAATCTCCATCCCATAATCCTTCCCTCGGCAGCGTGGCCGTCACTCGCTCCAAGGACGTCCCCCCCTTCGGCCCCCCGCTCCCTCCTTCCGGCTTGGGAGATCCCAAGGGTTGGGAGATCCCAGAGATTGAAAGACCCCAAAAGTTGGCAGATCCCAAAAATTTAAAGATCCCAAAAATTCAAAGATCCCAAAAATTTAAAGATCCCAAAAGTTGAAGGACCCCAAAAGTTGGGTGATCCCAAGATTTGGGTTCTCCCAAGAATTAAAGGACCCCGAGAATTGGGTGATCCCAAAAGTTGAAGAATCCCAAGGGTTGAAAGATCCCAAGAGTTGAAGGATCCCAAAATTGATCGATCCCAAAACTTGAAGGGTGTGCCAAGATTTGGGACATCCCAAGAATTGAAAAATCTCCAAACTTGGAGAATCCCAAGGATTGGCCAATCCCAAATCTTGACCAATCCCATGATTCCCTCCATCCCATAATAATCTCCATCCCATAATTCTTCCCTCGGCAGCGTGGCCGTCACCCGCTCCAAGGACGTCCCCCCCTTCGGCCCCCCGCTCCCTCCTTCCGGCTTGGGAGATCCCAAGGGTTGGGTGATCCCAAAAAGTGAAAGATCCCGAAAGCTGAAGGACCCCAAGAGTTGATTGATCCCAAAATTTGGGTGATCCCAAGAGTTGATTGATCCCAAAATTTGGGTGATCCCAAGAGTTGAGCGACCCCAAAAGTTGGGAGATCCCAAAGATTGAAGGACCCCAAGAGTTGAGGGACCCCAAAAGTTCATGGATCCCGAAAGTTGAAGGATCCCAAGATTTGCATGATCCCAAGAATTGGGAAAACCCAAAGTTGAAGGATCCCAAAGATTTGGGTTTTCCCAAGAATTAAAGGATCCCAAGATTTGGGTGATCTCAAGGGTTGAGGGACCCCAAAAGTTGAAGAATCCCAGGAGTTGGGTCATCCCAAAAATTGAGTGATCCCAAGAGTTGAGGGACCTAAAAGTTGAAGGATCCCAAGATTTGGGTGATCCCAAAAGTTGAAGGATCCTAAGATTTGGGAGATCCCAAGAGTTGAAGGATCCCAAGGGTTGAAGGACCCCAAGAGTTGGGAGATCCTAAAGATTGAAGGATCCCAAGAGTTGGTTGATCCCAAAAGCTGAGTGATCCCAAAAATTTATGGATCCCAAGAGTTGAAGGACCCCAAAAGTTGAAGGATCCCAAGATTTGCATGATCCCAAAAATTGGGAATACCCAAAGTTGAAGGATCCCAAAGACTGAAGGAGCCCAAGATTTGGGTGATCCCAAGGGTTGAGAGATCCCAAAAATTGAAAGATCCCAAGGGTTGAATGGCCCCAAAGCTTGAATGGTCCCAAGAATTGGTTGGTCCCAAAAGTTGAGTGATCCCAAGAACTAAAGGTTCTCAAGATTTGAGTAATCCCAAAAATTGAAAAATCTCAAAACGTGGCTGATCCCAAATCTTGACCAATCCCATAATTCCCTCCATCCCATAATAATCTCCATCCCATAATTCTTCCCTCCGCAGCGTGGCCGTCACCCGCTCCAAGGACGTCCCCCCCTTCGGCCCCCCGCTCCCTCCTTCCGGCTTGGGAGATCCCAGGGGTTGGGTGATCCCAAAAAGTGATAGATCCCGAAAGTTGAAGGACCCCAAGAGTTGATTGATCGCAAAATTGGGGTGATCCCAAGAGTTGATTGATCCCAAAATTTGGGTGATCCCAAGAGTTGAGCGACCCCAAAAGTTGGGAGATCCCAAAGATTGAAGGACCCCAAGAGTTGAAGGACCCCAAAATTTGGGTGATCCCAAGGGTTGGGTGATCTCAAAGATTGGAGAATCTCAAAGATTGGAGAATCCCAAAAGTTGGGAGATCCCGAAGATTGGACAATCCCAAGATTTGGGTGATCCCAAGAGTTGAGTGACCCCAAAAGTTGAAAGATCCCAAGATTTGGGTGATCCTAAGCATTGAAGGACCCCAAAAGTTAAAGGATCTCAAGAGTTGGGTCATCCCAAAAGTTGGGTAATCCCAAGAATTAAAGGTTCTCAAGATTTGGGAGATCCCAAGGGTTCAAAAATCTCAAAAACTGGGAAATTCCAAACTTGACCAACCCCAAAATCTCCTCCATCCCATAATAATCTCCATCTCATAATTCTTCCCTCCGCAGCGTGGCCGTCACCCGCTCCAAGGACGTCCCCCCCTTCGGCCCCCCGCTCCCTCCTTCCGGCGTCACCTTCCGCCGCTCCGACCTCTTCCGCGCCTTCCTCTTGGCCAAGGCCATCAACGCCGAGAACGCCGCGCACAAATCCCACAAATTCCTCACCATGGCCACCCGCACCCGCCAGGAATACCTCCGCGATTTAGCCGAAAATTACGTCACCAACACCCCCCTGGACACGGCGGGGAAATTCAATCTGATCTCCTTGGCGTCGAAAAAAAAGGAAAAATCCAAAGCCAGGCCGTGGGCGGAGCTGGAAAGTTCCGGCGCCGTCACGTGGAGAGTTTCGGCGACGGATTTCGGGCGAGGGGCGGAGATTCCGTGCGTTTTGGGGATTTCCAACGAGTTGGTGGTGCTGATGGATTTGGGGGCGAAGGAGGTGGTGTTTCATTGTTTCACGGGCGACGTGATTGGCTGGAGCGCCGAGGGGGCGTGGCTGAGGATCTACCACGGGCGGGGGGATCTGGTGAGCGTCCGCGCGGGATCGGCGTCGGGATCGGGATCGGCTTCGGGATCGGCTTCGGGATCGGCGTCGGGATCTTCGGGATCGGCGTCGGAGGGAGACGGAGCGGAGGAGGTCAAGGAGATCGTGCAGAGGTTGAAGGTGAGGAGTGGAGTACGGAAAATGGGGAAAAAATCGGGGAAAAATGGGAAAAATTGGGGAGAATTGGGAAAAAAATTGGGGGAAATTGAGGGAAAATTGGGGGAAAATTGGGAAAAAAATGGGGGAAATATGGGGAAAAATTGGGGAAATTGGGGGAAATTGAGGGGAAACTGGGGGGAAATTGGGGAAAATAGGGGGAATGGGGAAATTGGGGAAAATTGGGAAAAAAATTGGGGAAATTGGGGAAAATTGGGAAAAAAATTGGGGAAATATGGGGAAAAATTGGGGAAATTGGGGGAAATTTGGGAAAATGGAAAATGGGAATAGGAAAAATTGGGGGAAAATTGGAAAATGGGGGAAATTGGGGAAAAATTGGGGAAAAATGGGGAAAAATGGAGAAAATTGGGAAAAATTGGGGAGAATTGGGAAAAAAAATTGGGGGAAATTGAGGGAAAATTGGGGGGAAATTGGGGATAATAGGGGGAATGGGGAAATTGGGGAAAATTGGGAAAAAAATTGGGGAAATATGGGGAAAAATTGGGGAAATTGGGGGGAAATTGGGGAAAATAGGGGGAATGGGGAAAATGGGGGAAAATTGGGAAAAAAATTGGGGAAATATGGGGAAAAATTGGGGAAATTGGGGGAAATTTGGGAAAACGGGGAAATTGGAAAATGGGGGGAAGTTGGGGAAAATGGGAAATTGGGGGATGGGGGAAATTGGGGAAAATGGAGGAAATTCGTTTAAAATGGGGAAAGGTAATGGGGAAAAAATGGGAAAAATTGGGGAAAATGGAAAATGGGGAGAAATTGGGAAAATTGGAAAACGGGAGATGGAAAAAATGGGGGATCGGGATCGGGATCGACTTCGGGATCGGCGTTGGAGGGAGAGGGAGTGGAGGAGGTCAGGGAGATCGTGCAGAGGTTGAAGGTGAGGAGTGGAATACGGAAAATGGGGAAAAAATAGGGGAAAAATGGGAAAAATTGGGGAGAATTGGGAAAAAAATTGGGGGAAATTGAGGGAAAATTGGGGGGAAATTGGGGAAAATAGGGGGAATGGGGAAATTGGGAAAAATTGGGAAAAAAATTGGGGAAATATGGGGAAAAATTGGGGAAATTGGGGAAAATGGGGAAATTGGAAAATGGGGGGAAGTTGGGGAAAATGGGAAATTGGGGATGGGGGAAATTGGGGAAAATGGAGGAAATTCATTTAAAATGGGGAAAGGTAATGGGGAAAAAATGGGAAAAATTGGGGAAAATGGAAAATGGGGAGAAATTGGGAAAATTGGAAAACGGGAGATGGAAAAAATGGGGGATCGGGATTGGGATCGACTTCGGGATCGGCGTTGGAGGGAGAGGGAGTGGAGGAGGTCAGGGAGATCGTGCAGAGGTTGAAGGTGAGGAGTGGAATATGGAAAATGGGGAAAAAATCGGGGAAAAATGGGAAAAATTGGGGAGAATTGGGAAAAAATTGGGGAGAATTGGGAAAAAAATTGGGGAAATTGGGGAAAATTGGGAAAAAAATTGGGGAAATATGGGGAAAAATTGGGGAAATTGGGGGAAATTTGGGAAAATGGAAAATGGGAATAGGAAAAATTGGGGGAAATTGGGAAAATGAGGAAAATTGGAAAATGGGGGAAATTGGGGAAAAATTGGGGAAAAATGGGGAAAAATGGAGAAAATTGGGAAAAATTGGGGAGAATTTGGAAAAAAATTGGGGGAAATTGAGGGAAAATTGGGGGGAAATTGGGGATAATAGGGGGAATGGGGAAATTGGGGAAAATTGGGAAAAAAATTGGGGAAATATGGGGAAAAATTGGGGAAATTGGGGGGAAATTGGGGAAAATAGGGGGAATGGGGAAAATGGGGGAAAATTGGGAAAAAAATTGGGGAAATATGGGGAAAAATTGGGGAAATTGGGGGAAATTTGGGAAAACGGGGAAATTGGAAAATGGGGGGAAGTTGGGGAAAATGGGAAATTGGGGGATGGGGGGAAATTGGGGAAAATGGAGGAAATTCATTTAAAATGGGGAAAGGTAATGGGGAAAAAATGGGAAAAATTGGGGAAAATGGAAAATGGGGAGAAATTGGGAAAATTGGAAAACGGGAGATGGAAAGAATGGGGGATCGGGATCGACTTGGGGATCGGAAGGAGAGGGAGGAGCGGAGGAGGTCAGGGAGATCGTGCAGAGGTTGAAGGTGAGGAGTGGAGTACGGAAAATGGGGAAAAAATCGGGGAAAAATGGGAAAAATTGGGGAGAATTGGGAAAAAATTGGGGAGAATTGGGAAAAAAATTGGGGAAATTGGGGAAAATTGGGAAAAAAATTGGGGAAATATGGGGAAAAATTGGGGAAATTGGGGGAAATTTGGGAAAATGGAAAATGGGAATAGGAAAAATTGGGGGAAATTGGGAAAATGAGGAAAATTGGAAAATGGGGGAAATTGGGGAAAAATTGGGGAAAAATGGGGAAAAATGGAGAAAATTGGGAAAAATTGGGGAGAATTTGGAAAAAATTGGGGGAAATTGAGGGAAAATTGGGGGGAAATTGGGGATAATAGGGGGAATGGGGAAATTGGGGAAAATTGGGAAAAAAATTGGGGAAATATGGGGAAAAATTGGGGAAATTGGGGGGAAATTGGGGAAAATAGGGGGAATGGGGAAAATGGGGGAAAATTGGGAAAAAAATTGGGGAAATATGGGGAAAAATTGGGGAAATTGGGGGAAATTTGGGAAAACGGGGAAATTGGAAAATGGGGGGAAGTTGGGGAAAATGGGAAATTGGGGGATGGGGGGAAATTGGGGAAAATGGAGGAAATTCATTTAAAATGGGGAAAGGTAATGGGGAAAAAATGGGAAAAATTGGGGAAAATGGGGAGAAATTGGGAAAATTGGAAAACGGGAGATGGAAAAAATGGGGGATCGGGATCGGGATCGACTTGGGGATCGGCGTTGGAGGGAGAGGGAGTGGAGGAGGTCAGGGAGATCGTGCAGAGGTTGAAGGTGAGGAGGGGATTTGGGGAGAAATTGGGGAAATTTGGGGGAGAAATTGGAAAATTTTAAAATGGGGGGAAATTGGGGAAATGAGGGGGAAATTGGGGGAAATGGAAAATGGGAATAGGAAAAATTGGGGGAAATTGGGAAAATGAGGAAAATTGGAAAATGGGGGAAATTGGGGGAAAAATTGGGGAAAAATGGGGAAAATTGGGGGAAAATGGAGAAAATTGGGGAGAATTGGGAAAAAAAATTGGGGGAAATGGGGAAAAAATGGGGGCAAAAATGGGGAAAAATGGGGGGGAAATTGGGAGGAAATGGGGGAAATTTGGGGAAAAAACGGGGGGAAATTGGGGAGACAGTTTGGGAAAAGTGGGAGAAAAATGGGGAAGAATTGGAGAAAAATTAGGAAAAAAGGGAAAAAATGTGGGAAAATTGGAGAAAAATAAGGTAAAATCAGAGAAAAATATGGGAAAAATTTGGGGAAAAATGGGTAAAAATTGGAGAAAAATAGGGAAAATTTGTAGAAAAAAGGGGAAAAATTGGGGAAAATGGGGAAAAATCGGAGAAAAATTGGGAAGAAGTGGGACAAAAATTGAGGAAAAATTGGAAAGAAATGGGGAAAAATTTGGGAAAATTGGGGAAAAACCTCAGAAAAATGGTGAAAAACCAGGAAAAAAGTGGAAAAACTTAGAAAAATCAGACAAAAAAATCATAAAAATCACATCCTTCATCCCCAGCTGACCACGCCGGGCTGCGCCACGGTGGACATGACCCTCCGGCGGAACGGCCTGGGCCAGCTCGGCTTCCACGTGCACCCCGACGGCAGCGTGGCCGAGGTGGAGGAGTACGGCTTCGCGTGGCAGGCGGGGCTGCGGCGCGGCAGTCGCCTCCTGGAGGTGTGCAAGGTGGCGGCCGTGGCGCTGAGCCACGAGCAGATGATCGACCTCCTGCGCACCTCGGTCACCGTCACCGTCGTCATCGTGCCGCCGCACGAGGATGGCACGCCCAGGAGGTGGGTGGGGTTGGGGACATCGCTGGGACGTGGGTGACGTTGGTGATGCCTGAGTGTCATGGCTGCCATTGGTGACATCTGGGTGCCATGGGTGACATTGACATCTGTTGGGTGCCATTGGTGGCATTTGGGTGTCGTTGCTGCCATTGGTGACATCTGAGTGTCATGGCTGCCATTGGTGACATCTGAGTGCCATTGGTGACATTGACATCTGTTGGGTGCCATTGGTGACATTGACATGTCATCGCTGCCATTGGTGCCATCTGAGTGTCATCTCTGCCATTGGTGCCATCAAGTTGCCATTGGTGACATCTGAGTGGCTTTGGTGCCATTGGTGGCATTGACATCTGTTGGGTGCCATTGGTGGCATTTGGGTGTCGTGGCTGCCATTGGTGACGTTGACATGTCTTGGGTGCCATTGGTGACATCTGAGTGTCATGGCTGCCATTGGTGACATCTGAGTGCCATTGGTGACATCTGAGTGGCTTGGGTGCCATTGGTGACATTTGGGTGTCATGGGTGCCATTGGTGACATCGATGTGTCATTGGTGCCATTGCTGACATCTGAGTGGCTTGGGTGCCATTGGTGACATTTGGGTGTCATGGGTGCCATTGGTGACATCGATGTGTCATTGGTGCCATTGCTGACATCTGAGTGGCTTGGGTGCCATTGGTGACATTTGGGTGTCATGGCTGCCATTGGTGACATCCGGATGCCATTGGTGACATTGACACATCTTGGTTGCCATTGGTGACATCTGAGTGTCATGGCTGCCATTGGTGACACCTGAGTGTCTTGGGTGCCATCGGTGACATTGACATGTCTTGGGTGCCATTGGTGACATTTGGGTGCCACTAGTTCCATCTGAGTGTCACGGCTGCCACTGGTGCCATTTGGGTGTCATTGGTGCCATTGATTCTCCATGGCTGCCATTGGTGACACTGCCATGTCATGGCCGCCGTCGGTGCCACCCGTGTGCGGCGCTGTCCCCGCTGCCATCGTGGCGCCGTCGGTGCCACCCGTGTGCGGCGCTGTCCCCGCTGGTGCCATCGTGGCGCCGTCGGTGCCACCCGTGTGCGGCGCTGTCCCCGCTGGTGGCAGTCCCTGCTGGAGGTGTG
Source organism: Acanthiza pusilla (assembly GCA_036630365.1). Taxonomy (NCBI): domain Eukaryota; kingdom Metazoa; phylum Chordata; class Aves; order Passeriformes; family Acanthizidae; genus Acanthiza; species Acanthiza pusilla. The sequence goes on from JAXCHO010000770.1 coordinate 21,740, forward strand.
CAAGGTGGCGGCCGTGGCGCTGAGCCACGAGCAGATGATCGACCTCCTGCGCACCTCGGTCACCGTCACCGTCGTCATCGTGCCGCCGCACGAGGATGGCACGCCCAGGAGGTGGGTGGGGTTTGGGACATCGCTGGGACGTGGGTGACGTTGGTGATGCCTGAGTGTCATGGCTGCCATTGGTGACATTGATGTGTCATGGCTGCCATTGGTGACATCTGAGTGTCATGGCTGCCATTGGTGACAGCTGGGTGCCATTGGTGACATCTGAGTGGCTTGGGTGCCATTGATGACAGCTGGGTGCCATTGGTGACATTGACATCTGTTGGGTGCCATTGGTGGCATTGATGTGTCATGGCTGCCATTGGTGGCATTGATGTGTCATGGCTGCCATTGGTGACGTTGACATGTCATGGCTGCCATTGGTGACATCTGAGTGTCATGGCTGCCATTGGTGACACCTGAGTGGCTTGGGTGCCATTGGTGACATCTGGGTGCCATTGGTGACATCTGAGTGGCTTGGGTGCCATTGGTGACATTGATGTGTCATGGCTGCCATTGGTGACATCTGGGTGCCATTGGTGACATCTGAGTGGCTTGGGTGCCATTGGTGACATCTGGGTGCCATTGGTGACATTGACATCTGTTGGGTGCCATTGGTGACATTGACATGTCATGGCTGCCATTGGTGGCATTGATGTGTCATGGCTGCCATTGGTGGCAGCTGGGTGCCATTGGTGACAGCTGAGTGGCTTGGGTGCCATTGGTGACGTTTGGGTGTCATGGCTGCCATTGGTGACATCTGAGTGGCTTGGGTGCCATTGGTGACATTGGCATGTCATGGCTGCCATTGGTGACATCTGGGTGCCATTGGTGACATTGACATCTGTTGGGTGCCATTGGTGACATTTGGGTGTCGTTGCTGCCATTGGTGACATCTGAGTGGCTTGGGTGCCATTGGTGACATCTGAGTGGCTTGGGTGCCATTGGTGACAGCTGGGTGCCATTGGTGACATTGACATCTGTTGGGTGCCATTGGTGGCATTTGGGTGTCGTTGCTGCCATTGGTGACGTTGACATGTCTTGGGTGCCATTGGTGCCATCTGAGTGTCATCGCTGCCATTGGTGCCATCAAGTTGCCATTGGTGACATCTGAGTGGCTTGGGTGCCATTGGTGTCATTTGGGTGTCATGGCTGCCATTGGCGCCATCTGGATGCCATTGGTGACGTTGACACATCTTGGTTGCCATTGGTGACATCTGAGTGGCTTGGGTGCCATTGGTGACACTGCTGTGTCATGGCTGCCATTGGTGACATCTGAGTGGCTTGGGTGCCATCGGTGACATTGACATGTCTTGGGTGCCATTGGTGACATTTGGGTGCCACTAGTGCCATCTGAGTGTCACGGCTGCCACTGGTGCCATTTGGGTGTCATTGGTGCCATTGATTCTCCATGGCTGCCATTGGTGACACTGCCGTGTCATGGCCGCCGTCGGTGCCACCCGTGTGCGGCGCTGTCCCCGGTGCCATCGTGGGCCGTCGGTGCCACCCGTGTGCGGCGCTGTCCCCGGTGCCATCGTGGGCCGTCGGTGCCACCCGTGCGCGGCGCTGTCCCCGGTGCCATCGTGGAGCCGTCGGTGCCACCCGTGTGCGGCGCTGTCCCCGGTGCCATCGTGGCGCCGTCGGTGCCACCCGTGTGCGGCGCTGTCCCCGCTGGTGGCAGTCGCCTCCTGGAGGTGTGCAAGGTGGCGGCCGTGGCGCTGAGCCACGAGCAGATGATCGACCTCCTGCGCACCTCGGTCACCGTCACCGTCGTCATCGTGCCGCCGCACGAGGATGGCACGCCCAGGAGGTGGGTGGGGTTGGGGACATCGCTGTGACGTGGGTGACGTTGGTGATGCCTGAGTGTCATGGCTGCCATTGATGACATCTGGGTGCTGTTGGTGACATCTGAGTGGCTTGGGTGCCATTGGTGACATCTGAGTGGCTTGGGTGCCATTGGTGACATTTGGGTGTCATGGCTGCCATTGGTGACATTGATGTGTCATGGCTGCCATTGGTGACACCTGAGTGGCTTGGGTGCCATTGGTGCCATCGGTGACATCTGGGTGCCATTGGTGACATCTGAGTGGCTTGGGTGCCATCGGTGACATTTGGGTGCCATTGGTGACACTGACATCTGTTGGGTGCCATTGGTGACATTGACATGTCATGGCTGCCATTGGTGACACCTGAGTGTCATGGCTGCCATTGGTGACATTTGGGTGTCATGGCTGCCATTGGTGACATTGATGTGTCATTGGTGCCATTGGTGACACCTGAGTGTCATGGCTGCCATTGGTGACATCTGGCTGCCATTGGTGACACCTGAGTGGCTTGGGTACCATTGGTGACATTGACATGTCTTGGGTGCCATTGGTGACATTTGGGTGCCACTAGTGCCATCTGAGTGTCACGGCTGCCACTGGTGCCATTTGGGTGTCATTGGTGCCATTGATTCTCCATGGCTGCCATTGGTGACACTGCCATGTCATGGCCACCGTCGGTGCCACCCGTGTGCGGCGCTGTCCCCGGTGCCATCATGGGCCGTCGGTGCCACCCGTGTGCGGCGCTGTCCCCGGTGCCATCGTGGCGCCGTCGGTGCCACCCGTGTGCGGCGCTGTCCCCGGTGCCACCGTGGCGCCGTCGGTGCCACCCGTGTGCGGCGCTGTCCCCGGTGCCATCGTGGCGCCGTCGGTGCCACCCGTGTGCGGCGCTGTCCCCGCTGGTGCCACCGTGGCGCCGTCGGTGCCACCCGTGTGCGGCGCTGTCCCCGGTGCCATCGTGGCGCCGTCGGTGCCACCCGTGTGCGGCGCTGTCCCCGCTGGTGGCAGTCCCTGCTGGAGGTGTGCAAGGTGGCGGCCGTGGCGCTGAGCCACGAGCAGATGATCGACCTCCTGCGCACCTCGGTCACCGTCACCGTCGTCATCGTGCCGCCGCACGAGGATGGCACGCCCAGGAGGTGGGTGGGGCTTGGGACATCGCTGGGACGTGGGGGACGTTGGTGATGCCTGAGTGTCATGGCTGCCATTGGTGACATCTGGGTGCCGTTGGTGACATCTGAGTGGCTTGGGTGCCATTGGTGACATCTGAGTGGCTTGGGTGCCATTGGTGACAGCTGGGTGCCATTGGTGACATTGACATCTGTTGGGTGCCATTGGTGGCATTTGGGTGTCGTGGCTGCCATTGGTGACGTCGACATGTCTTGGGTGCCATTGGTGCCATCTGAGTGTCATCGCTGCCATTGGTGCCATCAAGTTGCCATTGGTGACATCTGAGTGGCTTGGGTGCCATTGGTGACATCGATGTGTCATTGGTGCCATTGGTGACATCTGAGTGGCTTGGATGCCATTGGTGTCATTTGGGTGTCATGGCTGCCATTGGCGCCAGCTGGATGCCATTGGTGACATTGACACATCTGGGTTGCCACTGGTGACATCTGAGTGTCATGGCTGCCATTGGTGACATCTGAGTGGCTTGGGTGCCATTGGTGACATCTGGGTGCCATTGGTGACATTGACATCTGTTGGGTGCCATTGGTGCCATCTGAGTGTCATGGCTGCCATTGGTGCCATCAGGTTGCCATTGGTGACATCTGAGTGGCTTGGGTGCCATTGGTGACACTGCTGTGTCATGGCTGCCATTGGTGACATGTGAGTGGCTTGGGTGCCATTGGTGACGTTTGGGTGTCATGGGTGCCATTGGTGACATCGATGTGTCATTGGTGACATTGGTGACATTGACATGTCTTGGGTGCCATTGGTGACATCTGAGTGTCATGGCTGCCATTGGCGCCAGCTGGATGCCATTGGTGACGTTGACACATCTTGGTTGCCACTGGTGACATCTGAGTGTCATGGCTGCCATTGGTGACATCTGAGTGGCTTGGGTGCCATCGGTGACATTGACATGTCTTGGGTGCCATTGGTGACATTTGGGTGCCACTAGTGCCATCTGAGTGTCACGGCTGCCACTGGTGCCATTTGGGTGTCATTGGTGCCATTGATTCTCCATGGCTGCCATTGGTGACACTGCCATGTCATGGCCGCCGTCGGTGCCACCCGTGTGCGGCGCTGTCCCCGGTGCCATCGTGGCGCCGTCGGTGCCACCCGTGTGCGGCGCTGTCCCCGGTGCCATCGTGGCGCCGTCGGTGCCACCCGTGTGCGGCGCTGTCCCCGGTGCCACCGTGGCGCCGTCGGTGCCACCCGTGTGCGGCGCTGTCCCCGGTGCCATCGTGGGCCGTCGGTGCCACCCGTGTGCGGCGCTGTCCCCGCTGGTGCCACCGTGGCGCCGTCGGTGCCACCCGTGTGCGGCGCTGTCCCCGGTGCCATCGTGGCGCCGTCGGTGCCACCCGTGTGCGGCGCTGTCCCCGGTGCCATCGTGGCGCCGTCGGTGCCACCCGTGTGCGGCGCTGTCCCCGCTGGTGGCAGTCCCTGCTGGAGGTGTGCAAGGTGGCGGCCGTGGCGCTGAGCCACGAGCAGATGATCGACCTCCTGCGCACCTCGGTCACCGTCACCGTCGTCATCGTGCCGCCGCACGAGGATGGCACGCCCAGGAGGTGGGTGGGGCTTGGGACATCGCTGGGACGTGGGTGACGTTGGTGATGCCTGAGTGTCATGGCTGCCATTGGTGACATTGATGTGTCATGGCTGCCATTGGTGACGTTGACATGTTTTGGGTGCCATTGGTGACATCTGAGTGTCATGGGTGCCATTGGTGACATCTGAGTGGCTTGGGTGCCATTGGTGACATCTGAGTGTCATCGCTGCCATTGGTGACATCAGGTTGCCATTGGTGACATCTGAGTGTCGTGGCTGCCATTGGTGACATCTGAGTGGCTTGGGTGCCATTGGTGACATTGACATGTCATGGCTGCCATTGGTGGCATTTGGGTGTCGTGGCTGCCATTGGTGACGTTGACATGTCTTGGGTGCCATTGGTGCCATCTGAGTGTCATCGCTGCCATTGGTGACATCAGGTTGCCATTGGTGACATCTGAGTGGCTTGGGTGCCATTGGTGACGTTTGAGTGTCATGGCTGCCACTGGTGACCTTGATATGTCGTGGCTGCCATTGGTGACATCGATGTGTCATTGGTGACATTGGTGACATCAGGGTGTCATGGCTGCCATTGGTGACATTGCCATGTCATGGCTTCCATTGGTGACATTGACATGTTTTGGGTACCATTGGTGACATCTGAGTGCCATTGGTGACATCTGAGTGCCATTGGTGACATCTGAGTGGCTTGGGTGCCATTGGTGACATCGAGATGTCATTGGTGCCATTGGTGACATTGAGATGTCATTGGTGCCATTGATTCTGCATGGCTGCCATTGGTGGCATTTGGGTGTCGTGGCTGCCACTGGTGACATTGACATGTCTTAGGTGCCATTGGTGACATCTGAGTGGCTTGGCTGCCATTGGTGACATTGCCATGTGTTGGGTGCCATTGGTGACATCTGAGTGTCATTGGTGACATTGCCATGTGTTGGGTGCCATTGGTGACATCTGAGTGCCATTGGTGACATTGCCATGTGTTGGGTGCCATTGGTGACATCTGAGTGCCATTGGTGACATTGCCATGTGTTGGGTGCCATTGGTGACATCTGAGTGTCATGGCTGCCATTGGTGACATTGCCATGTCTTAGGAGCTGTTGGTGGCATTTGGGTGACATCTGAGTGTCATTGGTGACATGTGAGTGTCATGGCTGCCATTGGTGCCACCCCAGTGCCACCCCAGTGCCACCCCAGTGCCATCAATGCCATCCCAGTGCCATCCCAGTGCCACCAATGCCACCCCAGTGCCACCCCAGTGCCACCCCAGTGCCATGAATGCCATCCCAGTACCATCCCAGTGCCACCCCAGTGCCACCAGTGCCACCCCAGTGCCACCCCAGTGCCATCAATGCCATCCCAGTGTCACCAATGCCACCCCAGTGCCATCCCAGTGCCATCCCAGTGCCACCAATGCCACCCCAGTGTCACCCCAGTGCCACCAATGCCATCCCAGTGCCACCCCAGTGCCATCCCAGTGCCACCAATGCCATCCCAGTGCCACCCCAGTGCCACCCCAGTGCCATCCCAGTGCCACCAATGCCATCCCAGTGCCATCCCAGTGCCACCAATGCCACCCCAGTGCCACCCCAGTGCCACCCATGTCCTTGTGTCCCCGCAGGGGTTGGTCGGAATGCCTGGAGCCTGGCCCGGAGCCGGAGCCGTTCCCGGAGCCGTTCCAGTGCCACCCCAGTGCCATCCCAGTGTCACCCCAGTGCCACCAATGCCATCCCAATGCCATCCCAATGCCATCCCAGTGCCACCCCAGTGTCACCCCAGTGCCACCCCAGTGCCATCCCAGTGCCACCAATGTCCTTGTGTCCCCGCAGGGGTTGGTCGGAATGCCTGGAGCCTAGCCCGGAGCCGGAGCCGTTCCCGGAGCCGTTCCAGTGCCAGCCCAGTGCCACCCCAGTGCCACCAATGCCACCCCAGTGCCATCCCAGTGCCATCCCAGTGTCACCCCAGTGCCATCCCAGTGTCACCCCAGTGTCACCCCAGTTCCACCCCAGTGTCACCCCAGTGTCACCCCAGTTCCACCCCAGTGCCACCCCAGTGTCACCCCAGTGCCACCAATGTCCTTGTGTCCCCGCAGGGGTTGGTCGGAATGCCTGGAGCCTGGCCCGGAGCCGGAGCCATTCCAGTGCCATCCCAGTGCCACCCCAGTGTCACCCCAGTGCCACCCCAGTGCCACCAATGCCACCCCAGTGCCATCCCAGTGCCACCCCAGTGCCACCCCAGTGCCACCAATGCCATCCCAGTGCCATCCCAGTGCCATCCCAGTGCCACCCCAGTGTCACCCCAGTGCCACCCCAGTGCCACCAATGCCACCCCAGTGCCACCCCAGTGCCACCCCAGTGTCGCCAATGCCATCCCAGTGCCACTCCAGTGCCACCCCAGTGCCACCCATGTCCTTGTGTCCCCGCAGGGGTTGGTCGGAAGGCCTGGAGCCTGGCCCGGAGCCGGAGCCGTTCCCGGAGCCGTTCCAGTGTCACCCCAGTGCCACCCCAGTGCCACCCCAGTGCCACCCCAGTGCCACCCATGCCCTCCTGTCCCCGCAGGGGTTGGTCGGAATGCCTGGAGCCTGTCCCGGAGCCGGAGCTGTTCCAGTGCCACCCCAGTGCCACCCCAGTGCCACCAATGCCACCCCAGTGCCACCCCAGTGCCACCAATGCCACCCCAGTGCCACCCATGTCCTTGTGTCCCCGCAGGGGTTGGTCGGAATGCCTGGAGCCTGGTCCGGAGCCGGAGCCGTTCCCGGAGCCGTTCCAGTGCCACCCCAGTGCCATCCCAGTGTCACCCCAATGCCACCCCAGTGCCATCCCAGTGTCACCCCAGTGCCACCCCAGTGCCATCCCAGTGTCACCCCAGTGCCACCCCAGTGCCACCCCAGTGCCACCCATGTCCTTGTGTCCCCGCAGGGGTTGGTCGGAATGCCTGGAGCCTGGCCCGGAGCCGGAGCCGTTCCAGTGCCATCCCAGTGCCACCCCAGTGCCACCCCAGTGTCACCCCAGTGCCATCCCAGTGCCATCCCAGTGCCACCCATGCCCTGCTGTCCCCGCAGGGGTTGGTCGGAATGCCTGGAGCCTGGCCCGGAGCCGGAGCCGTTCCCGGAGCCGTTCCAGTGCCACCCCAGTGCCATCCCAGTGCCACCCCAATGCCACCCCAGTGCCACCCCAGTGTCACCCCAGTGCCACCCATGTCCTTGTGTCCCCGCAGGGGTTGGTCGGAATGCCTGGAGCCTGGCCCGGAGCCGGAGCCGTTCCCGGAGCCGTTCCAGTGCCACCCCAGTGCCATCCCAGTGTCACCAATGCCATCCCAGTGCCACCCCAGTGCCACCCCAGTGCCACCCATGCCCTTGTGTCCCCGCAGGGGTTGGTCGGAAGGCCTGGAGCCTGGCACAGAGCTCAGGGCGGATCCGGAGCCGTTCCCGGATTCGTTCCCGGCCGCGCTCCGAGCTCCGTTCCGCGGTGGCACCGCCTGGCACCGAGTGCCACCGAGCGTCCCCAAGAGGTCACCGGCGCTGCCCGGGGTGCCACCGAGGGAGACGCAGCCTGGGCATGGCAAAAGGTGAGGAAATGCCCAAAATTCACCCCAAAATTGTCTCAAAATTCCCCCAAAATCTCAGAATTTCCCTAGAATCCCTCCCGAAATTTTCCCAATTTTCCCCCAATTTTTCCCCATTTTTTTCCCAGTTTTTTCCCGATTTTCCCCAAAAATTTCCCCAATTTTCCCCAAAAATTTACCCAATTTTCCCCCAGTTTTTTTTCCAATTTCCTCCAAATTTCTCCCAATTTTTTCTCAATTCTCCCCCCAAATTTTCCCAATTTTTCTCCAATTTTTCCCCAGTTCCCCCCCCTTTTCTCTCATTTTTCCCTCATTTTTTCCCCAATTTCCCCCAAACTTTTCCCAATTTTTCCCCAATTTTTCCCCCAATCTTCTCCAACTTTTCCCAATTTTCCCCTAAAGTTTTCCCCAATTTTTCCCCCAAATTTTCCCTATTTTCCCTCATTTTTTTCCCCAATTTCCCCTCAATTTTCCCAAAAATTTTCCCAATTTTTCCCTAAATCCCCCCCCCATTTTCCTCTCATTTTCCCCCTTTTCCTCCCAAATTTTCCCAATTTTTCCCCCAAAATGTTCCCAATTTTCCCCCCAATTTCCCCCCAAATTTCCCCAATTTTCCCCCAAATCTTTCCCAATGTTTCCCAATTTCCCCCCATTTTTCCCCCATTTTTTCCCAATTTTTCCCCAAATTTTCCCAATTTTTTCCCCATTTCTTCTCCCAATTTTTCTCCCAATTTTTCCCCATTTCCCCCCAAATTTCCCCCCAAATTTTCCCAATTTTCCCCCTTTTTCTCTCATTTTTCCCAATGTTTCTTCCCAATTTTTCCCAAATTTTTCTCAATTCTTCTCCCAATTCTCCCCCAATTTCCCCCAATTTTCACCCAATTTTCCCCCCAAATTTTCCCAATTTTTCTCCAGTTTTTCCCCAATTTCCCCCCCTTTTTCTGTCATTTTTCCCAAAATTTCCCCCAAATTTTCCCAATTTTCCCCCCAAAATTTTCCCAATTTTCCCCTTATTTTTCCCCCATTTCCCCCATTTTTTCCCCAAATTTTCCCCAATTTCCCCCCAATTTCCCCCCAAATTTTCCTAATTTTCCCCCAATTTTTTCCCCAATTTCCCCCAAAATTTTCCCCAAAATTTTCCCAATTTTCCCTCAACTTTCCCCAAAATTTCCCCCAATTTTCCCCCCATTTTCCCCCAATTTTTCCTGATTTTTCCCTTTTTCTCCCCAATTTTTTCCCCCTTTTTCTCTCATTTCCCCCCAATTTTCCCCCAAATTTTCCCAATTTCCCCCCAATTTTCCCCCATTTTCCCCCAATTTTTCCCCAAATTTTTTCCCAAATTTTCTCCATTTTTTCCCCTAAATTTCTCCCAATTTTTCCCAATTTTTCCCCCTTTTTCTCTCATTTTCTCCCAATTTTTCCCAAAGTTTTTCCCAATTTTTCCCGTTTTTCCCCCAATTTTTTCTCCCCTT